>PVIC010050086.1:0-12950 GCA_004025085.1 Thryonomys swinderianus | reverse complement strand
AAAAAAAAAAAAAGACTCAATAACTCAGTAAATTTGTAAACTCAGTAGCTGGCTACCTGGTCTACAGACGTTATTTCCCTTGATTTGGAATTGAAGTTTGGCACTTGAAGAGAAAACTGACATTAACATCCTGAAACAGGTACTGGAATGTCTAGAGAGGAAAGAGCAGATATTTGTAATTGATTCCCATCAAAATAATCCAGAGGGTTAGCTCAGTGGTTCCAGTGCCTGCCTCACAAGCGCAAGGTCCTGAGTTTGATCCCCGGTAACCACATACAATGCTGGGCGTGGAGACTCACGCCCACCAACAGTCAACACCACATACCACAATGCCGGGCATGGTGGCTCACGCCTCTAATCTCAGCACTAGGGAGGCAGAGACAAGAGGATTGCTGAGTTCGCGGTGGCTTGCCTGGGCACCACCATGAACTCAGGGCCAGCCTGAACTACAAAGCGAGACCCTGTCTCAAACAAACAAACAAACAAAAAATCCAGGTAGAAATAAGCAAGGAACTAAGTTCAGCTAGGAGTTCCAACTGCCAAAACTGGAGGATAGGTACAGGAGGGAAGGTGACTGATGATGCTTATTTCTCCATGCATTTGTTTTATTTTTTGAGACAGGGTCCACTTTGTAGTGCAGGCTGAACTTGAGGTCACTATGTAGTCCAGGCTAGTCTTGAACTCACAGCAATTCTCCTGCCTCTGCCTCCTGAGGGCTGGGAGTACAGGTGTGAGCCACCATGCCTGGCACTGTGGTATGTGGTGCTGAAAATTGAACTCGGGACCTTGTGCTTGTGAGGCAGATACCAGAACCAGTTAGCTAAATCCCCAGCCCAATCCACACATTTTTAAAAAAATAAAAACAAGTTATTTTATAAAAAGAAAGGAAAAGGAAATGCACTTAACATAGAAATCTCATTTCTAATAATTTACCCTAAGAGGAGAAAACCCAATACCTATTTTAAAAGTTTATTGTAGGACTATATATGTGCATACACACACATACACACACACACACACGACATACATACTGATAACATTCATCATAGGGAATTTGTACATGTACATGAAATATCTTGCTTCTTTTTTCTCCACCCCCTCAGATGCCACTTCCCCTCCTTGTTTACAAAAGCCTCATTTCCAGTTTTTTCTTCTCCCCACCTCATTCTCCTCATTTGAATATTTTCTTCCCATTTCCCAACATTGTTTATACATTTTGGTCCTTATTTAAATTTTTGATTTCTCACATTAGGGAAACAATGTGGTATTTCAATGTGTGTTTAATTTATTTTACTTAAGAGTATGGTTTCCAGGCATATCCATTTGGCTGCAAATATCTCAAACTTATCCTTTCTTTAGGGCAGAGTAATATTACATTATATAAGAAACCTACATCTATATCCATTCATGCAAGACTAATTATAAACCCTAAGTACCTCATAGTAAAGAAATGGCGAATAATGGTAAAGTAAATGTAATGCAGGTGTAAAGAAATAACGCTTTCAAAAACTTGTGTAATAAAATGTGAACATGCATATAAAAACCAAACACTGAGACACAAAATTTTATAAACCAGATGATCTCATTTTTTCCCTTCCTTTCTTTTTTTTTCTTTTCTTTTTTTTTTTTTTGGTGCTGTGGAATGAACCCAGGGCCTTGTGCCTGATAAGTATGATCTGCAACTTTTAATTTTCTGAGACAGGATCTAGCTATGCAGTTCAAGTTGGCTTTGAGTTTACTCTGTAATCCAGACTGGCCTCAAACTCCCAGTGGTTCTCCTGCCTCTGCATCCTGCGTGCTGGAATTATAGGCGTGAAATATCACATCCATCTCTAGATCATGTTTAAAAGACATACAGCTTCTTGGATCGCTTGCTGTATGGAAGACTGCTTCATATTGTAAACAGCTCTATAGAAGCTCACATAGCAAAAACCAGGGCCTCCTGCTAATGGACACTAAGAGAGCTTAGATACAGGTCCCCAGCCAGTCAGGTCTTAGTCAACTGCAGCCCGGGGAGTGTAACACCAGATCTTGAGATCTTGAGTCAAAACCACCCAGAAAAGATGCTGCTGTTTTTCCGGTATGAGAAACTAAAGTTGTAAATGTGTTCTAGAATACGTGATCGACATTGTGAAATAGTAAATATTCCAAGGGAAATGGGTTTAGGGTAAATAATGAGGGGAAATAAAAAGTTGATGGTAAAAAAAGGAAATAAACTTCGTAGATAGTGGCAGGAGGTTGTAGGGTGGGAAGGGGAGGGGGAAATATGAGAATTAAGTTATGTCATATACTGGTACATATTCTCGATGTGGAGTGTAATTGTGTTGTGTATATATAATGTACCAATAAATTAAATTAAATTTAAAAAAGATGCTGCTGAATTCCTGTGAAATGATAAGATTTGTGTAGTACTAAGTTTTAATTAACATGTTACAAACTCCAAGATATGAAATTTGGGGTAACTGCTTATGATAGCCATAGAAACTTTTATACAGTATAGTAAATGCTTAAAAAGATGACCAATACACTATACTGTGATACCCTATTAAGATTATAGGTCAGGAGGATACTCTGGTAAGATACACTGTTCCCTGATAAATCACCTGCCCAGGAGGCCTGAAATTCAGCCCAAGCTCGGTTAAATTCCAGACTACTGGACAGGTCTGTGTTGGACCACACGGGTGGGCTACTTGTGTCTTATATCCCCAAGGATGCAATATGGTGGTGGATAACAAATAGCATGCATGCAACAGCAAGATATTTGTTAACATTATACGCACTAAAAGCTTCACCATCGCTGCGCTAAGCGTTAAAAAGGAAAGTCCAAGTGGCTCCTGCCCACTTAGATCTTTCTTCCTGACTACAGAGCTGTCCTTGTGAGCGGGGAGACTGAGGAGAAGAAATTATAAAGGGTCAGAGGTAGGCAAGTGTGCTCACAGGTGGTCCAGCCACATCCTGCAGTCATTACAAACACAATTGCCCACTATTCTAGCCTACGTAGGGTGCTATTTATAAAGATACTGTAGACTTTAAACAACAGAAGCTTACTTCTCAAAGTTTTGGAGGCTGGAGTTGTAAGGTTGGGGGAAGAAGAAAGGGAAGAGGGAGAGGGCAGTGAGGAGCACTGGCTCTCTGGTGCCTCTTAGTATAGTGGTACTAACGCCATCATGACGGTCCCACATTCCCAACAACACCTAAACTTTATTACCTCCCCAAACCCCCATCAGACTCACACAGTTATAGGAAGGATCAGAGCTTTCAACATAGGAATTTAGTGTGAGGGGCACATTCCACAGCTTCACCTTACTGCTCCCCAGATGATGTTCTAAATCATCTGTGCTCTTCTATGGGGTTTTCATGACTGAATCTGTACAGGGCAGCCCCAACTCTGAGCCTGAGGATCCTCAGCAATACTAGACCAGAACTCTAAGCTGCTACTGTACCATGGAAATGGTTTCCTGTGTCTCAGAGTTCACGTACCCCCTTTTGAAACTTCTTTTTGGTCTTAGGTATGGCTTCTATGTTTGACTCTGCAGAAAACTTCCAAACATTATGTTTGTGCATTTAATAGGAGACCTGTAGGAGGCTGCTGTGAGACGTATCAAAGCCCAGGTGTCTGATGAATGTCAGAGGATACTTGAGGACACAACTCTGTCATTTAGCACAGGTGCATGACAGAGTGTGTCATAATAATAAACAATATGGGTGAGCACACACATGTACCACGTGGCTATGCAAGGTCGTGTAGCTGTTTTCTCTACTGTGTCTCAGAAAAGCTGATGAGGACATGAAGCTCTGGAGCTCTAGAGCTGCAGCTCCAAATCTCATGCTCTGATGCTGCCTGGATGCTGGAAATTAAAATTTGATTCCTGTTTTCTTGTAATCTCTGCTCCATGCACGTTATTTCTTTGAGAGTCTTGCTTAACCAGAGCTCCCTTCAGCCACTGACCCTGACAGATGATTTTCAGATCATATATTGAGAAACATTCTGGTGACCATGTGTGTGGACAATATCTTTTGCAGGCTTTGAGACTGCCCTGAATTCGGAGTCAGACCAAGTACTTATGTCAAGTTTCATCTGCTTCTACAGCAGCAATGAGACTCAGGTCTAGCAATCCCCTGATTCACTTCCAAGGGCATCTACACAATGCCCACTGTGTATCTATAAGGATTATCTCAAAGTAGCTTTTATTATGAGAAAAAATTTAGCATTCTTTCATATATTTACATTTATCTGTTCAGAAACTATATACAATTATGTCCACATATACATCTATTGCAAATATACACAAAGGAGAACATGTACTGAGACAAAAACTAAATGAATTAGATAGGCTAATTCTTCGTGTATCTCCAGTGGTCATCTAGCTTATTCTAGTTTAGTTCTTGGGTTTCCAGTGATGCTCTTCCAAGTGTGTTTTGCCATCCTGCAAACTGTCCCTGGTCTGCAGTGAGACAAGCACAGGCTCTAGAAATCACCTCTGAATATTCTGAGAGTCTGTTCAGCTCCTGTGACTCTCTTATTTTCCCTTAAATTGTGTTGGTTCCTATTGTCCTTCTTGAAATGCAATTGTACATCTACTGAATAAGAAGTTAGAACTTGTATTTTATGTTTCTTTTTTTCCCTTGTGTTCTTAGTCACTTACTTTTATTATATTCAGCAAAATGTAGTCCTCAACAGATTGCACATTAAAAAAGAAACAATCTGGTTCCTTCCCGGAGATGCTAGCCTGGGAAGCTCTGGTTTAAGTGCGATCAAACATCTGTTAGTCAGCTCTGTGCTTGGGGGCATGGAAGGTAGGTCTGTTTTGAAAGCTTTCCATATCTTCCTGGAAATTTTGATTTATTTAAAAGATGCCCAAACTGAATTAGAGCTCTTCTGCCTTGGGCTTCCTTTCTTCCAACACCCCACCCCCAGAACTGTAGAACTCTTGACAGGACGGTGAGATAGGAGCAAAGGGTGCGGAGGAAGCCTCAGTGATGTCTGCTGCCTTCAAGCAACTGTTGGGCAGCAGGTTCTGCAGACCATGGGGTCTCAGGTCCTGTGGCTTTTCACGCATCGCAGGGGAAACCTTCAGTCGTCCTCTGCTCCTGATAAGAACAGAGCAGACTTCTCTCTCGTGACTGTATAGGCTGTATTTCCAGGCTGTGTGCCTGGAGGAGCATTTTGAGTCTTGGACAGCAGCTTCGAGACCCCCCCCCCGAGAAAGCCAATATTTGAAACAAAACACACCCTTAGAGAAGTGTAAGGATACAAGTAACTGCGGTGCTGGGTTGGGCCTGTGTGAAGTGGAGTGATGGAGTTAGTAGCTGTTGGAGGAAAGAGTCTCTGCCAGCGGACTGTGGCAGCTCTCCCGCCCTCAGTGTGCTAAGCGAGGAAGGACCTGAGCCACCTTCCTGCCGGACCTCTTGCTGCAGAAATCTTGATTTCACAACCAGTCAGAGCTGCCCCAGCATGGCCACTCGGCGTGTGAGAACTCTGGTTCTTGTCCATCACCGCACAGATATGCTGAGTCTCACAACTACAGCCCTAGTTCTTGAGGGTCACAGGTGCTCAGGCAGCATGGGTGATGTCAAGAGTAATGGGGAGCTCTACCACCAGTACGTGGCCACGGCCCCCAAGCTTCCGCTTGTTACCTCCAAGTTCCTTGTGTTTTAGATGCCCATTTTTGAATTGGGTTTTTAAATGGGGGGGCTGATTTTTTTTAAAGCTCTTTATATATTCTAGATAGTAGGCCTTTGCCTGAGAAACAGTTGGTAAAGATTCTTTCCCAATTTGTTTGTTATCTTTTCATTCTGCTGGTGTTTTTTGCTGTGCAGAAGCTTTTTAATAATAAGAGATTACCTTTGTTGATTTCTTCTGCTGGATCTTGTGCTATAGAGTTTTTTTTTCCCCCTTTTTGAGACAGGGTCTCGCTTTGTGTTCAGGTTGGCTCTGAGTGTGCCTACCTTCCCTTGCACAACTTGGACTGGAGGGAGCAGCAGGACAAATGTAATAAGGAGTGCTTTGCAGGGCCCTTTCAGCCTTCTGGGATGACTTCTTAGTATTCCCTGTGGTGAATGTCCCCCCTTCTCCTCCATCCGACATCCTCCTGTTTCAGGCCCTTCTAGTTGGGCCTTGAGCAGGTCACATAAGTCACCCTCAAGAGTTATGTGTCAGAAGTAAATCCATTCCCTGAGGTTGATAGTTGCACCATCTTGGGTTGAATGTAAGGCTGGAAAGGAACCCTCTCCCATATTCATGATAGTTACAGCTATCCCACCCCTGACATGGGCAGAACAAACATAAAAGGTTCAAGATCATTTTTATCTTTTTAAGTCTTATCTTAAATAGATCAGGTCTGGGTTTGACAGTTTAAGTCTCTGGTGTAGATTTTATCTTGGATAGAAATTTTGGCCACCTGCAGTGGGACTCATGAGGACAATGTATAAAGTCTTTTTCCTACTACGGTTGTACCCTTCCTTCCTTGGAGAAGCTTCTGAACAATACCAGCTCTCCTGGTTGATGTGAGTGGGGAAGGTCAGAGCTGGGAAGGGGCAGCACTTTTTACTTGCTATTATGCTCCCTGCTGGAGACTGTGTAGGTACCCTAGTAAAGAAATAGTTATTTCTGCTATCATACAATCTTGAAGACAGGGAAGGAGCGGTGGTGGCCAGCCACACATGATTTCATAAAGGGTGAATCCTGCCTCTTAGGGGCACACTATCTTAGGAAAACTAAAGGGAGCAGATTGGACCAACCCTTACCAGTCCCTAAGGTCAATCGTGACTGTGTATTTTTTTCTTCTTTTTAAAAAAATCTCTATTGGTACATTGTATATACACATCATGATCACACTCAATATTGAGAATTTGTACCAGTATATGACACAATTTAATTCTCATTTTTTCCCATTCCTTTACCTACCTTACAACCCCCTGCTCCCTAAAAACATAAACTTTGTTTTCTTTTTGTAATTACATCACGGTTTTTCATTACTCACCCTCCACCCCATTTCCCTTTGAAGATTTTCTACTTCATAATATCCATCATACATTCTAGAACTCACTAACATCTTCAGTTTCTCATACGAGAGAAAAGATACTTACACATTGGTAACTTACTTATTTCACTTATGAGTATGTCCTGAAGGTACATCCATTTTAGTATAAGTGGCTCACGATTATCATTCTTTAGGACAGAGTAATACTCCACCTTATAGGAAAAATCAAATCTTTATTCAGTCTCCAGTTGATGTTCATTTGGGTTATTTCCAATATTCAGCTATTACAAATTGAGCCGCTGTGAAAATGGGTGCACATATGTCACTCTGATATGATTCCTTTAATTCTTTTGTGTATATTCTTAGCAGGGCAATAGCAGGGTCAAATGGGACCTCTAATCCTAGTTTTTTAGGACTTTCCACACTGACCTCCGTAGAGTTTGTAACAGTGTACATTCCCACCAACAGTGGAGAAGGGTTCTTTTTTATCCACAACCTTACCAGCATTTGTTGCTGGCTAATTTCAAGATAGCAGCCATTTTTTTGTGGATTGAGATGAAATCTTAGTGCTGTTTTCATCTGCATCTCTCAAATGACTAGCGATATTGAACATTTCTTTTATTCTTGTTTTGTTTTGTTTTGTTCTGTTTTGAGACAGGGTCTCGCTTTGTAGTTCAGGCTGGCCTTAAGCTCACTATGTAGCCCAGGCAAGCCTCAAACTCAGCAATCCTCTTGTCTCTGCCTCCCGAGTGCTGGGATGACAGGCGTGAGCCGCCACGTCCGGCATTTCTTTTATTCTTCTTGGCAGCTTTTACTTCCTCTGAAAAGTGTCAGTTCATTTTAGATGCCCATTTTTGAATTGGGTTTTTAAATGGGGGGGCTGATTTTTTAAAAACTCTTTATATATTCTAGATAGTAGGCCTTTGCCTGAGAAACAGTTGATAAAGATTCTTTCCCAATTTGTTGGTTATCTTTTCATTCTGCTGGTGTTTTTTGCTGTGCAGAAGCTTTTTAATAATAAGAGATTACCTTTGTTGATTTCTTCTGCTGGATCTTGTGCTATAGAGTTTTTTTTTCCCCCTTTTTGAGACAGGGTCTCGCTTTGGGTTCAGGTTGGCTCTGAGCTCACTATGTAGCCCAGGCAAGCCTCGAACTCAGCAATCCTCCTGTCTCTGCCTCCCGAGTGCTGGGATTACAGGCATGAGCCACCATGCCCGGCTTGTTCTATAGAGTTTTTGTTCATAAAGTTTTTCCCTAAACCAGTTTCTCCAAGAGTTTTATCTAACCTGTTTTGCAGCAGGTTTAGTGTTTCTGTTTTAAGTCTCTAAACCACTTTGATTTTAGTTTAGTACACGGAGGGTATCTTTCCTCCACTGAGGATATTTGGCTCCTTTGTCAAAGATGAGTGTGTCTGGAGTTGTTTCTGGATCTTCTAATCTGTTCCCCTGGTCCTCAGGTCTGTTACTTTGCCAGTACCATGCAGTTTTTGTCATAGTGGTTTTATAGTAAAGTGGTTTTTTTTTGTTTTTGTTTTTGTTTTTTGCTTTTTGGAGACAGGGTCTCGCTTTGTAGTTCAGGCTGGCCCTGAGCTCTCTATGGTGCCCAGGCAAGCCGCCACGAACTCAGCAATCCTCCTGTCTCTGCCTCCCAAGTGCTGGGATGACAGGTGTGAGCCACCACGTCCGGCATTGTGGTATGTGGTGTTGATTGTTGGTGGGCGTGTCTCCATGCCCAGCGTTATACATGGTTTCCCGGGTATCGAACTCAGGTCCTTGCGCTTGCGAGGCAGGTGCCGGAACCACTGAGCTAACCCTCCGGCCCTATAGTAAAGTTTTAAATTGGGGATCATAATACCTCCAGCCGTGTCCTTGTTGCTTAGAATATCTTTTGCTATTCTAGGTCTTTCGTGATTTCAGATGAGTTTTTAGATAATTTTCCCTAAATCTATGAAATATGCTGTTGGAATTTCAAGTGGGATTGGATTGAATCTATACAGTAGATATGGGAGTATAGCCTTTTGAAGATGTTGATTCTTCCTACCCAAGAACAAGGGATGTCTCCATTTTCTGATATCCTCTTCTATCTCCTTTTCCAGAGTCATGTAGTTTTTAGAGTGGAAGTCTTTCACCTCCTTTATTAGATTGATTCCTAGATATTTCATTTTATTGGTTGTTATTGTGAAAGGGATTGATTCCCCAATTTCTCTCTTAGTGACTCTGTTGTTTGTGTATACAAAAGCTATTGATTTTTGAGCACTGTCCTTGTATCCAGGTATACTACTAAAATTGTTAATTAAGTCTAGCAGTCTTTTAGTTGAGTTTTTAGGAGCTCTATATAGAGAATCATGTCATCAGTGAATAATGACAGTTTAGAGTCTTCCTTACCTATCTTTATTCCTTTTATTTCTTTGTTTTGCCTAATCTCTGTGGCTAATGCTTCCAGCATTATATTGAAAAGGGTAGTGACAGCAGGCACCCTTGTCTCATTCCTGATCTTAGTGTGAAAGCTTTCAGTTTTTGACCATTTGGTATGATGCTGGCTGTTGGTTCCTTGTAAATAGCTTTTATTAGGTTGAGCTAAAGTCCATCTATTCCTATTTTCTGTAGGGTTTTGATTATGAGTGTGTGTTGGATTTTGTAGAATGCTTTTTGTGCATCTATTGAGATAACTGTATTTTTTGTCCTTGAGTCTGTTCATATAGTGTATTACATCTATTGATTTATGTATGTTGAGCTAACCTTGCTTCCCTGGGCCGAATCCAATTTGGTCAGGGTGTGACCTTCTTGATAATCCTCTGTATTCTGTTTGCCAGTATCTTGTTGAGGACTTTTTTTGCATCAGTGTTCATTAGGGAGATTGGCCTGTAGTTCTCTTTTTTGATTGGGTCTTTCTCTGCTTTTGGAATCAAGGTAATGGTTGTTTCAATGGTTGTTGGATTTGGGAGTACTGCTTCCCTTTCAATTTCATTAAAAAGTTTGAGAAGTGTTAGAATTAATTCAAGAGGAAAATACTGAGAAATGAAGCCCAAGGTGGTGACTTGCACACTGAAAAGTATAAGCCACCATTAAAGAGGGGAGGCGGAGGGCAATGCGTCCACAGGTAACCAACTTCTGTGTGATGGTCTTAAGTCCTGTGCCTTAGCTGCATTCACTAGTTTGAGCCTTTTTAGGTGCATTCTTTAGGATTTTCTATTTACCAGACCATCTCATCTGCAAGCAGAACTATTTTTTTTTTTTTTTGAGACAGGGTTTTGCTTTGCAGTTCAGGCTGGCCCTGAGCTCACTATGGAGCCCAGGCAAGCCTCGAACTCAGCAATCCTCCTGCCTCTTACTCCTGAGTGCTGGGATTACAGGCGTGAGCCACCACGCCCAGCACTGTGGTGTGTGGTACTGATTGCTGGTGGGTGTGAGTCACGGCGCCCAGCATTGTATGTGGTTACTGGGGATCGAACTCAGGACCTTGCACTTGAGAGGCAGGCGCCGGAATCACTGAGCTAAATCTCTGGCCCAAGCAGAACTAGTTTTACTTTTTTCTCCCAATCTGGAGACTTTTCACCTCTTTTTGTTGCCCAGTCAGGCTGTGGCCAGAATTTCTAGTACAATATTAAATGGCATGGGAAAAGTAGGCTTCCTCACTCATTGTTAATCTGAGGAGAAATTTTTTTCAGTCTCTCGCCACTGAATATGCTACTGGTTTTGTTTTCTCTCTGGCCTGTAATATATCAAAGGAGTCTCCTCCTGTGCCAAATCTGTTGAGTTTTTCTTTTTTTACTGCAAAAAAGTATTGGAGTTTGGCAAGTTCTTATTAGTGATCAATTCAGATGATCACATGTTCCCCTCTCTTCTATCACTATAGTGCATTGTGCTGTCTGATTTTGTGGGTGAACCACCTGTATCCCTGGGTAAGCCTTCCTTGGTCATGGTGCACAGTTCCTTTATGTGCTGCTGAGTGTGTGTGTGAGTGCACGCCCGCGTGTGTGAGCGCATGTGTGCTCATATATGTGCATGTTTAAGGGACACTGGTCTGAAGTTCTGTCTTGTCTGAGCTGGGTCTGGTGTCAGGAATGGACCGGCCTCCTAGACTAAGCAAGAAAGTATTCGGGTCTGGCCCTCTAAGTTGGAAGCTGGGGAGAAAGATGGGTTAATTCTTCACCTGCTTGGCGCAGCTCACCAGTGCGGCCAGCTGGTCATGGGCTCATCTTTGTTAGGGTTTTGTTTATTCTCTCTTTGTTTGATGTAAGTCTGCTCAGATTTTTCTATTCCTTTTGAGTCATGTTTGGTAGTTTTTGTGTTCCTAGGAATTTGTTTCCTCTAAGTCATCTAACTTTTTGGTGTTGAATTATGCATATTTATCTCTCTCTGATCTTCTGTTTTGCTGTGAGGTTGGTAGCACAGTCTCACTGTTGTTTCTGATCTTAGGAATCTGAGTCCCTTTTTCCATGTTCAGTCTTGTGAGTTTTATTGACCCTGCCTAAGAATCAACTTCTGACTTTAATTCTATTTTTCTTTGCTCATTATTTTATCTTTTTTCCCTTCTCATCTTCACTATTTTATTCCTCCCAGCTTTGCTTTTGTTTAATCTTTTCTAGGTCCTTTATGTATATTGTTCAGTTATTGGCTAAAGGACCTGTGTTGTCTATTAGTGTGGCTATTTAGAGATGTAAACTTCTCTCTAAGCACTGCTACCTTCTCCCATAAGTTTTGGTTTGTTCTGCTTTCATCTTCATTCATCTGAAAGTATTTTTTACTGTCTGGTAAGTTTTTTCCTACCTCAGGATGTTGGATTTCCAAGAACATTCTAGATATTCTGAGAACTACAAGGGGAAATGGAGGTGGGAGGACTGTGTCAGCCCGAGGCCATCCTACAAGGCCACCCAAGTGCCTCTCTACACTGAAAAAAAAGGGCGTTTTATCACCCTTCCCATCCCCAGATTGTAACAAGCTAAAGCTAAAACAAGATAGTAAAACTATTAGACTGTAATCCAAGCCACAGTTTTACTATTAGATTGTAATCCTCTGAGTGAAAAGACTTCTATATTTTATGGTTCTATATTTGCACAAACTCAAATAGAATACGAGGTAGAGTAAATTCTTGGCAGATGAGTATTAATGATTACATTAGATCTGTCAATCTTAGGACTTTTTTATAGCTTTTTTGGGGCAGATGCTTCTTTACTCTGGGGCTGCTCTGTATATTATATTTGGTAGAGTACACATCTACGAGGGCACCACTACCCCTTTTTATAAACAAAGATGTTCACTGGGGCACCAAATTACTCCTGAAGGCTCTCCTCAAGATTAAGAACTAACATACTTAAGAGTGTGGTATGTGCTTAACTGACATGATCTTAATTTGATCTTTACATTAACCCTGTGAAGTGATATTAAGATGTACAGCTGAGGACACTGAGACACAGAGAGATTAGGCAACTGAATCAAAAACAGGTTCCCAGTGATTTCTGTGCCCACAAAATAAAGGCAGAAATATCAGTTGGTACATGATCTGTTCAGGGGTTTGTAGGTTTCTGTAATTGATGTTCATTTAACTATCATTCTTATTTTGTATCTTTTCTAGTTCGCAGAAAGATTAAAGTTTTAATGTACATTTTAAGTTCTGTTTTTTCCCCCTCCTAGACCTATTAAGTGAACCATTCACAATTTGATTTATATTTTCTTCAGTGTCTTTCCAGAGAGATGTGAAAAGTTGGGTACATTTTCACCCAGAATGTCTTCTGAGCTCCCTCTGGTGGCAGCTGTGATTATAGGCGATGTTAAAGGACCTTTTCCTTTTTTATTTTTATGGAGGCAAGGTCTTGCTTTGTTGTTCAGGCTGGCTGTGAGCTTGCTATGTAGCCCAGGTTAGCCTTGAACTCACAGCCATCTTCTTGCTTCTGCTTCCCAAGTGCTGGGATTACAGGCATGAGCCACCATGCGTGGCATGATGGTATGTAGTTACAGAACTCAGGAC
>PVIC010050085.1:0-13085 GCA_004025085.1 Thryonomys swinderianus | reverse complement strand
CACCCTTTATCACTTGCCTCTGTGCACTGCCTCACTCAAATGTGAGATACCATGTGGAATCCAAGCTTGTGTGTCTGTTTTGTTTCACTCAGTGTGACATTTTCCAGGTTCATCCATTCTCCTGCAAATGTCTCAAATGTGCCATTCTATAGAGCCAAATAGTATTTCATTATATACAGATATCATGTTTTCTTTACCCAGTCATCTGTTGATGGTTACACAGGATGCTTTCAGGATTTAGTTATTATGAATTGTGCTGCTATGAACTCTGGCATGCATATATCACTGTAGGGGAATGACTTAGTTCTTTGAAAAAGTTAACTAGCAGGGGAATAACTGAGTCATGTGGATTTTCTAATTTCTATTCCTTGAGAAATCTTTGTACTGAATGTACTAACTTGCATTTCCAACAATAGTGAAAAAGGGTTTCTTTTCACCACAGCCATGCCAGCATTTCTTCTTGCTTGATTTCTTAATGATGGCTATGCTTTCTAGAGCAAGATTAAATCTTAACTTTGCTTTAACTTGCAGCTCTCTAATGGCCAGATGCTGAATTTTTTTTTTAAATTTTTTGTGCCAGGGATTCAACATGTGACCATGCACTTGTGAGGGAGGCATCAAAACCACTCATAAATCTAGATTTTTTTTCTTTTTCTAGTATTGGGGATTGAATTTAGGACCTTGTGCTTGCCAGGAAAGCATGGCATCATTGAACTACATCTATAGCGCAGAGAGGTTGAATTTTTATATATTCATTGTTCATTCATATTTCTCCCTCAGTGAAGTGTCTGTTTATTTTCTTGCCCATTTCTTGATTGGGCTCTTTAATGTTTCGAGTTCTTCATATAGCTAGATAGTATAGCTATATATTAGTCCCTTGTCTGAGGAGTAGCGGCAAAAGATATTTCCCACTAGGCATGTTGTCTCATCACTCTGTTGACTGATTCTTTTATTGTACTGAAACTTTTGAGCTTATATTTTGTTTGTTGATTTTTGTTGCTATTTTTTGTTGTGACTGAGGTTCTCTTTAGAAAATCTTTTCCTGAATCTATTTCTTCAAGTGTTTTACTTTGTCTTTCAGTAAGCCTAGTGTTTCCTTTTTTTTTTTTTTTTTTTTTTTTTTTTTTTTTTTTTTTTTTTTTTTTTTTTTTTTTTTTTTTTTTTTTTTTTTTTTTTTTTTTTTTTTTTTTTTTTTTTTTTTTTTTTTTTTTTGAGACAGAGTCTCGTTTCGTAGTTCAGGCTGGCTCTGAGCTCACTATGTAGCCCAGGCAAGCCTCGAACTCAGCAATCCTCCTGTTTCTGCCTCCCGAGTGCTGGGATTACAGGTGTGAGCCACCACACCCGGCTAGTTTTCCATTTTAATGTTCAGATTTTGATCTATTTTTTAAAATGTATCATATGGTGAGAGATAAGGGCCCAGTTCAGTCTTCTGAAAATAAGTCACTTGTTTTCCCAACACCACTTGTTGTATAGTCTATCTTTCTTCCAGCATATATTTTGGCCGCTTTGTCAAAGGTCAAATAGTTGAATATGTCAGGGGAGGTTTCTGTATCCTCATTTCTTACCTGCTTTTGTTCCAGTATTATGCTATTTTTAAATTATCACTATTGCTTTATAGTAGTATAGTTTGAAGTCAGATATCACGGTGTCCTCCTTTGTTCTTATTACCCCAAATTCCTCTTGGTATTCTGGCTCCATATGAATTTTAGGATTATTTTCTCTATCTGTAAAGGATATCGTTGTAATTTTTATTGGGACAGTGTTAAATCTGTTTGTGTTGGATGTCTGGGCATTTTGAACATATTGAATCTGCTTATCCAAAAGCATGGGACAACTTTTGATTATCTGGTGTCTTCTTCAATCTCCTTCTTCAGAGTATTATAGTTTTCTTTTCAGAGTCTCTCATTCCCTTGGGTAGATTAGTTCTTAGTTTTATCTTTCTTGATGCTGTTGTGATGTATTATTTTTACAATTTCATTTTCAACCTTTGTATTATTTGTGTACACAAATGTTAGTCATTTGTGTGTGTTGATCTTGTATTCCACTACTCTGCTGAAATTTGCTATTATTTCTAATAGTTTGTGTGTGTGAGTTCTTTGAGTCTTTTATCTAGAGTACAATGTCATTTTCAGATACCAATAATTTGAGTCCTTCCTTTCTGATATGTATTCTTTCTATTTATTTCATAATTACTCTGGCTAATATATGAAGCAAGTTTTAATATAGCAGGTAATAATGGATACCCTTGTCTTTTTTCTGATTTTAGAGGTCAACCTTTCAGTTTTTTCCCTGTTAGTATATTGTTGTCTGTTGGTTTCTCATAAATAGCCCCTGTTACATTCAGGTGTGGTCTTTCTATACCTATTTTGTTCAGGGTTTTTATCATAAAGGGGTGTTGGATAAACCAAAGATAATTTCTTCATCGTACACCTTCTTCCCTGGTTTGCCATTGTTGCTAATTTAGGCTCTGAACTGACAGAGTTTCTTCTGTCCAAAATGGCACCTACTGTTCTGATGAAGGGGAAACAGCAAAATGAAGAGAGTCAACAGGA
The DNA here is from genome assembly GCA_004025085.1 of Thryonomys swinderianus. NCBI lineage: Eukaryota > Metazoa > Chordata > Mammalia > Rodentia > Thryonomyidae > Thryonomys > Thryonomys swinderianus. Next base: position 10,533 of record PVIC010050085.1, on the reverse strand, counting down.
TGGTAGCATGGTCAGGTTTTGCAGAAGGTCCTCTACTGGGCCGTACACTGTGAACTTCCTGTTAACTCCATCATCCTTCCATGGTGCAAAGATTTCAATAGTTCTTCAGGGATCCCTTTATAGGGGCACTAAGCCCATTTACAAAGGCTTCACTATCATGACTTAATTATTTCCCTAACCTCCCAGTTCCTAATACCATCTCCTTTGTGAGTTAGCATTTCAACATGTAAATTTTACTTTTGGGAATGCTTAGACACTCAGTCCTGTTCAGACAGGGAGAGGTCCTAAGGTATAGCACAGCTCATAAATTAATGTAATTGTGTCCACCAGGTAGACCAGCATACCATGCTGACCTGCTTTGATCTATACTCAGTGACAAAGAAAGCAGTACATTATAATAAAAACCCAGAAGAAAAACATAATGAAATAACAAAACTGCTCTAAGCAGCAGATGATGGTATTGATGATAGTTGAAATGATAGTTCAGTAAGAATTATATTTATATTCATAAGACTGACCTTTTGACTTAGTTTGGAATCTTCTTCTTGGCATCCAAACAATCATTAACAAAGATAAGGAGGAATGAAGGGAGGGAAGAAGAGATGTAGAGAAAGAAAGAAAGAGTGGGAGAGGAAGAAATGGAAGAAGGTGAAGGGGAAAATAAAAGGAGGAGAGAGAGAAAAAGAAGAGAGGGAAGAAGGGGGAAGGTTGTTTTCCTGGGGTTTATCTCATATTGCTAAGCCATTTGGGATTTCAGAGGCTGCAAAAGCCAGGACTCCGGTGGGGCTGGTCAGTACTTGCACTATGAGAATATAGAATCATATACATGATGTTGGTTTTCCACAGCTACACATTGGAATAATTAGAGAATCAGGGAATCATGAACACTTCCATCTAAATTTCAAGGGAAGGCCTGGGAGCCAATGTGTAGCCCTGTTAGGGTTCCTGCAGGCAGTTTCTGAGAATAACCAATACGGGAAATTGTGAGAATGAAACCAGAGCTGCAATGGCCACTCCAAGAGGAGGTGACAGACATGTGGAATGTCTGCTGGGAAAGCTGAAGGCAGGGTGTAAAACCAATTAAAATGAGAGTGGATGCCTGGGTTACAACCGGGGAAGGCATAGGGTTAGGACTGCCTAAAGGCTTTGGGACTGACTCACATTTCCATTTGGCTATTGAATGTAGTGCTACAAAATGTATTTAATATTTACCTTGGATTTATTATTTTCTACACTTGATCTTAGCCAAAAGGCCGAGAAGTGATTGATTTATTATTTTCTGATTACTTTCTCTTGACCTGTTCTCCCTTACCCCTTATAAGATTAATGTCTACTTTATGTTTTCATATATTATGATGTGTAACTTAAAAGGCTATTATAGAGTCCTATAGCTAAGAGATTTCTTTTTTTTTTTTTTTTTGAGACAGGGTCTCGCTTTGTAGTTCGGGCTGGCTCTGATCTCACTATGTAGCCCAGGCAAGCTTTGAACTCAGCAATCCTCCTGTCTCTGCCTCCTGAGTGCTGGGATTACAGGCATGAGCCACCACACCTGGCTAAGAGATTTCTTTTAAGTCTTAGAAGTTTTTAGACTGGCAGTTTTGAGTAATGCTAGAAATTTTTAAACTTCGAGCAAGAAATTATTATATATGTGGTTGTACATGAGATGGTTCCATTAAATTACCACACTTTCACTGTATGTCGAGATGAAGGGTAGTTAGGAGGTATATTTGAGTGTCAAATTGACAAGAGGTAGACTTTGCATGCTTAAACTTCAGTGAATTAAGAGATACCTAGAAAGATGTTGGATTATGAATGAATTAACCTCATCAATGGCTTAGATGAGCTTTAAGTTCAAAACTGAATAAACTATTAGGAGGGGGGTGTATTTGAAGAAGATGTATCACTGGAAAGTAGCTCTAAAGAGTTTATGTTTCCTCTGGCTTTTCCCCTCTACTTCCCACCTATCCTGAGAATCCATTTCTCTTTGACTCTTGTATAGCTTTTGAGCTATTTACTTTTCAATTTACATTTCAATAAATATCATATAGAAAACTCATTTTTAATTTATTTTATTTCAATGCCCTCCTCTACATAACTCTTACAGGCTTCTACCTTTCTTCCTACAGTTAACCTAATACAAAAAGAAGGAACTTCTAAAACAGAACTAAACCATGGAACAATTCTCTCTAAAATTTTTTCAATTATTTCTTATTACCTTGTGATAGAACAATCTCAGTTTAGTAGCTAAATGTATGGTAATTGACAGCAATCTATTGAGTATTTGTTTACAACTTCACAAGCAAGCCATATACATATAAAATAATTTAATGGGCATTTTGATGAAGAACATTGAGATAACAGATAATTAAAGAAAAAATACTTCAGATCTGACAATACAAGGAATGAAATTTGGAACGAGCCATTAAACAGCAGCTTTGAGTTGAGATCATAAAGTTTTATACCTGTGCAGATTTTTTTGTGGTTTCTGTCAGTGAAGATTAACATGGATCTTTATCCATTTGTTATTATACATTACTACCAAAACAGAAAGACTGAAGAAATGAGACTTTGAAAAATGAGGCAGGCACCTGAACATATTCAGTTGAAAGGCAATATAAAAAGTAATGGATTATGGCTCAAGAAGCAGTATTTTAGCAGTGCACTTTCAGGAATTACATTAAACGTTAGAAACCATAATTTCCTGATATACCAATGCCATTCATTAATCACCAGTTCTTTGAATAATAGTGAATCAGAGCTGAAAAACATGTGTTCCCTTCAATGCATTATCATGTAGTTATTAATGTTAAATGTTACAAGTATCATGATTTTGTCTCATATATATATATATATATATATATATATATTTTTTTTTTTTTTTTGAGACAGGATCTCACTTTGTAGTTCAGGCTGGCTCTGAGCTCACTATGTAGCCTAGGCAAGCTTCGAACTCAGCAATTCTCCTGTCTCTGCCTCCCGAGTGCTGGGATTACAGGCGTGAGCTACCACGCCCAGCTGTCTCATATATTTTTGTTATTTAAAATATCTTTCATTTTAATTTAAGCTGTTCAAACCAGCAGAAGAATACAAATCCATCTCTTTACTACAATGTGCATTCTCTTATACTCAGATTTGGAACTACTATATCTGCTTTTTGGATTACTTATAGTTCTTCAGTTTAGTAAATAGTTTGGAAATTAAAATGTTTCATGAACTAAGAAATGTGTGACAGATTATAAGTAAAAGTGAAGAACTAATTCCATAGTTGTACATTTAATCTCAACTCCGTCTAATCATCCTCAGTCCCAAAGCATTTTAGCCAAAATCACGATTCTGCTCCTCTTACCACTGTGCCTGCTTTCAGAGATGCCACTGGAGATGGGCTGATGCTTCAAACAATAGGTACAGAAGCAGAGAAGACTGGGAAATACATTGTGATTTTTGCAATAGATACCATATAAAGAAGCACAAAACAAAATATTGAGGTTGGCAGAACCAGATAATAAATACATTCATTAATCCATTCTTTCATTTACAATTTTAATGATAACCATTAATGGTACTTTGTGCTTAAGAGCCTGTAGATAAAGAAGTAGAGGAGGACAAATAAATAAATACTAGTTCAACTGAGAATGGAACATAATAAGGAATAATACAAAATATTAATGGTTACAATTTCTATTCTATTTTTTGAGACAGGGTCTCGCTTTGTAGTTCAGGCTGGCTCTGAGCTCACTATGTAGCCCAGGCAAGCTTTGAACTCAGCAATCCTCCTGTCTCTGCCTCTCAAGTGCTGGGATTATAGGCATGAGCCACCACGCCCGGCACTATGGTATGTGGTATTGATGCCTGGTGGGCGTGAGTCTCCACACTCAACATTGTATGTGGTTACTGGGGATTGAACTCAGAACCTTGCGCTTGCGAGGCAGGCACCGGAACCACTGAGCTAACCCTCAGGCCCCTATTCATTTTTTTTTTTTTGAGACAGGGTCTCACTTTGTAGTTCAGGCTGGCTCTGAGCTCACTATGTAGCCCAGGCAAGCCTCGAACTCAGCAATCCTCCTGTCTCTGCCTCCTGAGTGCTGGGATTACAGGCGTGAGCCACCATGCCAGGTTTTCCATTCATTTTGATGCAGTTACACATTCATTTTGAATCTCTGGGCTCCAGAACCATGATATAATAATAATTTGTGATTTTTAGACACTGTGTATATAAATTTGTTCAAACAACTACTAATCTAATATGACCCTATTCAAAGATTTATTTGCTTACAGATCATAGGATTATAGAAGAAACTTAGAAACAAGATCTCAAGTAAAGGTCAGAACTAAAATCATTATTAGTCCTTGCTCAGTCAACAGAGAATCTGAAATACAATCAGAACAGCTATAGAAGTGTCAAAAACCCCAAACTACATACTTGAAGGATATAATACTCAAACTCTCAGTGCTTCCTTATGGTTTCTAATAGGATTATTATTATTTTTAATTGAATTCTTTATTGGTACATTTTATATACAGCTCACAATCACACTCAATATTGGAGAATTTGTACCAGTATATGACATGAATTAATTCTCATTTTTACCCTTATCCCTACCCACCCTAAACCTCCCACCCCATTATTATTATTATTATTATTATTATTATTATTATTATTATTATTATTATTACCACCACTACTGGTTTTTTGGAAAGGGTTGGCAGGGTCTTTTATTTTTCCCTTAAAATAAAGAAGTGCTGTTTTTAAATGAAAAAAAAAAAAGAAGTGTCATTGGTGAATTAACAGTTTTAAATCAGCTATGGTGGTGAATTTTCATAAATACAGCAATTTTGACTTTTCTTAAAAGTGTGAAAGTTCTTTACACTTTCAGAAAGAGTCAAGTCACTCATGTCTATGTACTTGAATAAATGACTTCTAGTCTCTGATATATTTATATTTTAATTACCGAAGGTTCATGGTCAAGAAAATATATTCTTTAGTCAGAACTGCAATCTTTATCTCACTAATGAAGTATTTGGCAGAAATCTTTTACGAAGCCATTGGTAATTTAAACATTTAAAATGTCAGCTTATATATGCAGGATGAACACGTGTGAATCTCATACTCAGTCCTTATTATTGTATATTGGTCAATTTTGTATAGTTCCATCACATAGATAGTTCCATTTCTTATGAAAATTAACAACCAATTTTGAAGGACAAGCAGTTGCCACAAATGTCCAGTCAATTATGTATTTTGCAAGTATAGAGAATGAATGAATCAAAAGTGACTCACCTTTTCTAAGTGTTCTTCCTGAAACTTGTATCTTTCTTTTTCACGCAAGCGATGACACTGAGGTGTGAGACTCCACAAACTTTGCCAGCAGAATTACTATCAGAATGCAACCAACAGGACTGGCAGTTGACAGCAGCTTATACTACTTCCCAGAGGCGCGGGATGGGGAGAGACTCTTGGAGAGTAACATAAGAAAAGGAAAAGCTAATTTTTTTTATTATATTTGGTATAGAAATAATACAATGAATATTATTTGTGTTATTTTACCTTTGAATTTTACCTGTTTTCTTGTTTATTATTATTGCTTGATTATTCATTAAGTTAGATTCTGAGGAATATCTATTATTTTGAGTATGATTTGGCAAAGTTTTGATCAAAAGTTTAGGAGTTTTTATTTCTCAAAATCTGATGCTTTGATTATGTTAATATCAATCTGTCATTCACTGTTCAGTATAGCTGTATGCCTATATCAAAAATGTCTATTATTGTTCAAGCAAACCCAATCTGACAGCAGTAGAGTTCCTTTGGAGGTATTGAAACACAAAGATTCTTAAAAAGAGAAATAGATTTGAGACTTGTAACCACAGGTAGTGCAAGTTCTCACACAGTTTGACACACTGTTTCTTACTTGTAACCACAAGCAACGCATTAGGATATTACTCCTGTGACTGAGCCAGGGAGAATATGAGACAATTAAGACATTTTGATCCACTAAGATATTTAGCAAACTTCTTGAGTAGAGATTTTAGCAATCCAAATGGTATAAAAATAGAGAATTTAAGAAAACTTTCAAAGAAAGAAATCAACACAATCTAGTGACATTGAACATTTAAAATGAATTCAAGAAAAAATTAAAGATAGCTATAAAATTTTGAAGGAAGGATCTGAAAAATCTTATACACAGTCCCCCACCATTTCTGGTATAGATTTAGACATTCTTAACTGGGTTTTTGATTCCAAAACGAACTATAAATTAATATTTTTGATCACTTGCTGTGGGTAAGGTCCTATAATTAACAGAGAGATAATATGTGCTTGACAAGAGCACCACTGACTTGATTACTATATCAGACATTTAAAATATTTAATTACTCAAGTTATTTCAGCTTTATCCCCTTAAATTCTCATAGAAGCCTTCTTTAGTCCTGTATTTCATTCACTCATTAATCAGCATGGGTGTGATTATTAATATCATATACTCAATTTTTTATAATAGTTTACTACCCAGTGCATTGTATGAAGGAATAAAAGCCATGCTCTTAAGTCATACTGAGTGCTTTGCAACTTCCGAACTCTAGCTTCTTAGTAATCAGAAATTATTTCAGTTCATTCTCAGACATTTATAGATATGATCTTAGAGTCATTGCAAAAACTTACTTGTGATCAGCAAGAGAAATGTCATTCTGATAATTTGAATGGAAGGGAGGTTTGGTTTCACCATGGTAAATAGCACATTTACAAAGGTTATTGTAAAGAGGTATAAAAGTCACCAAAACAATCGATTTGTAAAGGTCAGTATTTAATCCATAAAATAAGTTAGAGCTGTCACTTTGGGTAGTACTACTGTCCTCTTTTTGTCTCTCTAGTGATGAAAGAGGGCAATATCTTATTAAAGAAAAGAAAATACTAGTCTCAGATCTCTAGAAAGGTAAAATTTTTCTAAGTTAATTTTTCTAAGTTTTTTCATAAAACGTTATTTTTTATTGTTAGAAAATCTGTGTAGATTTGTGTGAGGAGGAAATTTTAAGCATTTACTCCTATTTAATATTATGTTTCAACTCACTGTACTTGCAAATTACATATACTTATTGCAACCTAGCTAAACATATGCCTTTGATAAGAGTTCTACTTCATTTTATGTCATGGAGTAAAACTTTTTAACAATTTTCTATTTTGTCAAGCTTGACAATAAGGTATATGTTTTGAATTAATAGCATTTATACACAGTGGGAATAATCAATATCTTTAATTTTTTTCTGAAGGAATGACATGAAAAATGTTAGTGTTCTCTGAAAGATAATTGTTTTAAAAGTTGTTTTCTTTGGACTTCAGAAAATCTTTGAAACTATGTGACCTGAATATGTCACCTGTTCTGAGTTGCTCACTGAGGAATGTGGTACCCATAATTGTACTTCTAAAGGCAAAATAGTCCTTAAGACAGGTTTTCCCAAACAGTTCACATCACAACACACAGACAAAATTAAAGACATTCGCGGCACTCACGTGGAGATGGACCAGACAACCCATCCCAGGAAGTGACCAGTCTGACCAATCTGGTCCACAATCATTGCCTGAAAGCCAATTAGTTCATTCTGCTACAGTCTCTTAACCATACCAAAATTATTGTATTATTTTGATGGAAAGATGCCGTTCTCTTATGGTAAGAGTAAAAACACTAATGAAAGATGTATACATGTTTTTTATTTTATTTCCCCTCTCTTAAAAATGAGATATGCTTAATAGATCTGACCGATGCTCAATTTTAGCAAACAACATGCCAAACATTTATAACCTAGAAATGGTAGTATAACATAATTGTCCACAAACAATACATGATAGATTCTCCTTTATTGACCAAGTAAGAATTAAGTTCTAGTTCTTTTAATATTCAAATTGAGAAAACAATTCCTGATAGTGCATGAATGGCTTTTTTATACAGTGGGGACTCATCCTAGAGATTTCCCTACCATTCCAGCCAAAATGTATGACTTGTTCTTTTTCATGTCTCTTAAAGTGCATAAATGTTATTTTTGTGGATCTTCCTGTCTGGAATGATTAATTTTCCTTAAATTTGCATGTAAAACTTTTAAAAGTTTGTTATTCAATATTTAGAGTAAATATCTCATTAAAGGCACTTACTCTTTAAATAGCTCCATGTTTTCAAACAGTGTGTCATGTTACAAATGCAGCCTGATGAGTGAACACTTCTTGATAAGCATAATGTAAGACAAAATAGAACAAGGAGGATATTGTATATAGTAAAGGCAAAACATAACTCTGTGACACCATTGTTTTAGTTTCATATGTACATGGAGCACAAGCAGTGTTTCTAACTGTGGGTTGAAGGGAAAAAGACTTGGTAAAAAACTGCTATACCAAACCTCTAATGCCAACTGTCACTGTCTAACCCTAATTTTAGTGTCTGTATCTAATTTACATCAGTATCAAAACTATCACTTATTTATCTTTGTATTTCCTAAAGATCTAACACGATGCTTCATGTAACATGGATTTAAAATAAAACACTGTAGAAGAAATGAAAGTAAAGCTTACATTCATTTTTTTCAGTTTATTCAGCAACAATAATCAAAGTAAATATAATGCTTTTAAGTTTTCTGATCTTGTATAATTTTTCTTAATATTAAATCACAAGAAATGCAATAAGTAAGAACAGCCATTGGAAATTTTGAGGCAATTATAAGCAAAAGTGATTAATTCTTTTTCTTGTTAAATTACTGAATTTCTGGAGAAAATTGTATTTTCATGTATTGGTCATGTGTTAATGATTTTTTATTTTTATTTATATTTATTTATTTATTTTTTTCTTTTTGAGACAGGGTCTCGCTTTGTAGTTCAGGCTGGCCCTGAGCTCACTATGTAGCCCAGGCAAGCCTCGAACTCAGCAATCCTCCTGTCTCTGCCTCCTGAGTGCTGGGATTACAGGCGTGAGCCGCCACGCCCGGCATTGTGGTATGCGGTGTTGATTGTTGGTGGGCGTGTCTCCACGCCCAGCATTATATGTGATTACTGGGGATCGAACCCAGGACCTTGCGCTTGCGAGGCAGGCGCCGGAACCACTGAGCTAACCCTCCGGCCCATGTGTTAATGATTTTAAGATGCTGCTCTCCACATTAGACATACAACACAAGAAACACTTGATCTGGATAAGTCTGCAGCCCATTGGGAGAGATAGGGAACACACATCCATGCAAAGACTGCAGGAAAGGCAGAACATTATATGCTCCTTGCACGCAGGCTGGCCTGGGAAGTCTTCTTACGGAAAATAGCAGTGATGATTTCAACCTGGCATTTGTGAAATGTTTTTCTTAATTTTAGATTAGTTGATTACTGCACTTTGTGGTACATGGTATTTATATTCTGTGGGGGAAGTTAGCACACGTACTTTCTGTGTCTTTTGTTTCTTTCTTCATCTCTGCTCCTTCCTCCTAACTCTACCCCTTTTTTTTTCTCCTTTGGCATATATTTGTAGTTCATGTTTACACTGCTGTGTGGAGTTGGCACATGTTTATAGGAGTGCCATGTCTCTTTTCATATCTTATTCCTCCCTCTCCATCTCCTGATCCTTTTTTACTTTGAGAAATAACGCCCTCTTTCCTGTCATCTTCTTCTATTGTGCTCTTCATCTAGACTCTGCTCTCTCGAGTAAGAGCTCTTTTAACTCAAGAGACATTTCATTCAAGTCTCAGAATATGATCCCAGAATCCCATTTTAGCCAGTTTGCCAACCATCCCCTCACAGAGCTTGTGTTTGATCCAAACAAATGTTCTTTCCTGGACTGGAGGTTTAGTTCAGTGGTGCTGGCATCTCCCTGGGGAGCACAAGGTCTCCAGTTTGATTCCTGGTATCACGTATCACAACCCTATGGGTGTGGCTCACGTCTTTAATCCTAACACTAGGGCAACAGAGGCAGGAAGGAGGATTGCTGAGTTTGAGGTTTGCTTGAGCTAAATAGTGAGCTCAGGGCCAGCCTGAACTGCAAAGCGAGACCCTGTCTCAAAAAAAAAAAAAAAAAAAAAGTTCTTGCTATATTTTTCTAAGCAGAATCTCTAAACTATGGTGTTTGTGTTTGGTTTTGGTACCATTTTTGGTTTTTGTTCAATTTAACACACTCTACCAAATACTGTTAATCTCTACTTGTATCATCACATGTGCATACTTATGACTAACAATTTAAATTGTAAATTCACTTTTTCTCTATCTTTTAATAGTTAAAATATCTTCAATAGTTATTCTCTAAATATTATTTTCCAACACCAGTTTAGGGAAATTGTATGTGATTTGTAAGCTCTAAAATGTATTTGAAACATTGTTTTCTCAAAGTCAATTTAAATCCATGTTTCTGTGTAAGGGAATAACTCATATTTTTGATGACTAAATTGCAGTGCATTCTTACAATCTTACCTTTTGCTCAAAGGTCCATTGGTTGATTATTTTAGTTTCCTGTATACCTTATTTTTACTTTGCTTCAGGCAAATATATGAGGCCAACTTGTTAGATTAAATGATATTTTTTTC
>PVIC010050084.1:0-12932 GCA_004025085.1 Thryonomys swinderianus | reverse complement strand
TGTGGGAATGTGATGAGGGGAAGGAATAAATATGATACAGAAAGAAAATAAAAGAGCATGTATAAAGGGGGGAGGAGGGGGGAGTGGGTAGGGATATGGGTAAAAATGAGAATTAACTTGTGGCATATACTGGTACAAATTTCCCAATGTTATATGTGTTTTTGAGATGTATATAAATTGTACCAATAAAGAATTCAATAAAAAAGAAATGCTTTGCAAAACATCATGAAACAAACAAACAAAAAAGAGTTAACACCACTACTTCTCAAACTTTTTAATGAAATTGAAAGTGAAACATTACTCCCAAATTCATTCCTAGAAGTAACCATCACATTGCTCCCAAAACCAGAGAAAGACCCAACCAAAAAAGAGAACTAATCTCCTTAATGAACATTGGTGCAAAAATCCTTAATATAATACTGACAAATGGAATTAAAAAGGATCACCAAGAGATCATATATGCTGACCAAGTTGGATTCATCTGGGGGATGCAAGGATGGTTCATCACATGTAAATTAATAAACATAATTCACTACATAAACAGAATCAAGGACAAAAACCATCCAGTCTTCTCAATAGATGCAGAAAAAGTGTTTGAAAAAATTCAACACCCATTCATGATCAAAACCTTACAGAAAATTAGTATAGATGAACTTTATCTCAATATAATAATAGCTATATATGAGAAATCAACAGCCAGCATCATACTCAATGATCAAAAACTGAAACATTTCACACTAAGATCAAGAACAAGACAAGGATGTCCACTTTCACCACTTCTGTTCAATATAATGTTAGAAACATTAGCCACAGGAATTAGACAAGAGAAAGAAATAAAAGGAACAAAGATAGGAAAGGAGGTTAAACTGCCGTTATTTTCTGATAACATGATATTCTATATAGAACATCCTAAAAACTCAACCAAAAGACTGCCAGACTTAATCATCAAATTATTAGCATAACTGGATGCAAGGTCAATGTTCAAAAATCAATAGCCTTTATATATATAAACAACAGACTCACTGAAAGAGAAATTGGGGAGTCATGCTGTTTCACAGTATCATCCAAAAAAATGACATAGGTAGAAGAAAAAATGAAAAATCTAGAAGAAATTCTCGACATCACTGGTCATTTGAGAGATTCAGATGAAAACAACTCTGAGATTTCATTTCACTCTGCAAAGAATGGCTGCTATCTCAAAATTAGTCAGCAACAAATGTTGGCAAGCCTGCTGGGAGAAAGGAACCTTTCTCCACTATTGTTGGGAATGTAGACTGGTACAACCACTATGGAAATCAATGTGGAAATTCCTCAAAACCTAGATTAGAGGTCCATTATCCCTGCTATTCCCCTGCTAGGCATATACACAAAAGAGTTAAAAGTCATATCACAGTGACATATGTGCACTAATGTTTATAGCAGCTCAGTTTGTGATAGCACAAGCTTGGAAACAACCTAAATGCCCATCACTTCTAGACTGGAAAAAGATGTGATTTATTTATGAAATGGAGTATTACTCTGCCATAAATAATGATGTTTGTGTAATTTACACTCAAATGGACATACCTTCATGACACACTCTTAAGTGAGGTATATAGGTCACAGATATGTAAATACTGTATCTTTTCTCTGGTATGAGAAACTGAAAATAAGTCCTAGCATGTATGATAGTCACTGTAAAATGGTACAGTGACTATTACAGCAAATATCCTAAGGGAAATGAGGAGTAGAGGTAAATGAAGAGGGGACAAATTGTGATGGTAATCAAATAGGGGATGCAAACTCATATATAGGGGTGGAGGGTTGTAGGGTACATAGGGAATGGGAAAAAATGAGAATTAAGTTGTGTCATATACTCAAAAATTCTCAGTGTTGAGTGTGATCATAATGTCTATATAAAACGTACCCACATAAAGAAAGGTAATATTAAATACTGAAAGAACATGAACCAGTAGAAGAATGCTAAGGGTGAGAGGACAAATGTAAATATCATTCCTTATAAATACTTTGAAGACTGGAATAGTGTTTACTAATTTGAACACATTTTTACCTACTGGCCCAACATTTCCACTGATAAGCATGCAATGAAAAACATCCTTATGTCATTTAAATGGGACAACATATTTATAACAGCATTATTCAGAATCACCAGGACTGTCTAGGGTCATACTACCCTGTAAACACTCAATCTCAACAGAATTACCAAGACTAAAAAGTTATTTCAAATGCATTGAAATTTGTCTATATAACATAGTGATGGAATTAAATGAACTCTTAAATATGTGTAATGATGGGAATGAATCTTTAAAAATTTTTTTTGGATGAAATAAATAAGCACCAAAGATCACATACTCCTTTTACATGAAGTTCACAAAAGTCAGTGCAACCTGGTGGGATTAGAAGTCAGGATAGGATAGCAGAAGACAGGATGGCGAAAAATATCAGGACTGGAAAGCTCTCTGGGACACTGTCAATATTTTCTTGTCCTGTATATTCACTTTAGGTATTGGAGTGTTTATTTTGGGAGAATCCACTGGGCTCTACCTTGTGATTTGTGTATGTTCCCATATGTGTCATGTTCCAATGAAAATGTTATAAAAGTGGTTTTGTTTCTGCTGCCTTAGTCTCTCAGTGCTTTACATTATTCTGCTCTTTAACTACATTGCCAAGTGCCTCAGGAAAAAATAATCTATACTTATTGTTTCTGTCTGTCCTTAAACCCCTCTCATTCTCCATCCATTGCTCTCTGGCTTCTGCCCTACCAGTCTGAAAGTGTTTCCAACTGAAGTCACCAGTAACCTCCTAATTGCCAATTGTCATTCCCAGCCTTCATCCACTTGACCTCTCCATGGCAGATGACACTGCAGACCACCCTCATTTGTTAGACTCTCTTCCATTGACATCTCCCTTGTTCTCTTTCCTTTTGGATAATTTCAATTTAGCCATCCTGCTCTTTAATTTAGCCCTAAAACACTGTGTTTTCTAGACATACTACTTGGGTTGCTCTATATCAGAACATAAGCCTGACTAGAGTTATGCTTTCTATCCTTCCAAGTTTTTTTTTTTAACAAATTGGGAATATTTTGCTGTTGATGAAATAAGCAGATTTCTCACACACAAAGTATAAGATTTCTGTCATCAGAAAATTAAAAACTCAGTAACTATGGACTCACCTTTTTGTGAGGCAACAACATTCCAGAGCTGAATAATTAGCACTCTTTCATGTGAGACAAGACTTTCCCTCACCTGTACGTTTGTATAACTGTTTGAGTTTCCTAAAGTACTATACATCTCACTACCATTACACATGTGCCTTTAGAGTAGAGCTTTAGCAAACAGTCCAAATGTTCTCTGGGAAAAATCTGTCCAAGGGCTTCTGTGGCTTGACAGAGAGAGTAGCACCCTGGGGACCGACAGAGTAAGGGCCAGGAAAGAAAACTTTAAACATAGCAGCTAACTTGTGATAGCCCCATCTTGGGAACAACCCGGATTCCCATCAACTGGAGACTGGATAAAGAACATGTGTTTTGTTTTGTTTTTAGTGAAATGAAGTATTACTTTGCCATAAAGAATGACAAGTTTCATTCATTTATGTGTAAATGGATACACCTGGAGGACACACTAATAAGTGAAATAAATAGATCACACATATATAAATACCATATCTTTTCTCTGGTATGAGAACATGTAGAGGTAAATGAGTTTTAGAATGTATGACAGATTTTGTAAAATAGGAAATATTCAAAGGGAATGTGATGGGCTAATGTAATGAGGGCAAATAATAAATATGATTTGGAAAGAAAAAGAAATAGCATGTATATAGGGGGTGGGGGTTATGGGTGGGTAGGGATATGGGTAAAAATGAGAATTAACTTCTGTCATATACTGGTATAAAATCCCCAATGTTGAGTGTGATTGTGAACTCTATATAAAATGTACCAATAAAGGATTCAATTTAAACATATTCAACATGATTCTATTACAGATTGTCTATGGAAAATAGCATTTTAGAAGACTTCTTTGAATCTTTTCTGAGCCTGAAGTGACTTTTGATTTTCAAGGTGGTGCACATAAAACAAATAATCATAATAATATGTTTACTCACCCCTCCCTGGAAGGCTGATGCTTTCTGTTCCAGTGTCTGTGGAGTCTACATCTTCAGATGTGGAATGACAGACCTCTGGATATTGGGCCAGTGCACTGTCTTAATCAACAGAAAATGTGCTCAAGGGCTGGAGGGTTAGCTCAGTGGTTCCGGCGGCTGCCTCGCAAGCACAAGGTCCTGAGTTCGATCCCCGGTAACCACATATAATGCTGGGCGTGGAGACTCACGCCCACCAACAATCAATACCACATACCACAGTGCCGGGCTTGGTGGCTCACGCCTGTAATCCCAGCACTCAGGAGGTAGAGGCAGGAGGATTGCTGAGTTCGACGCTTGCTTAGGCTACATAGTGAGCTCAGAGCCAGCTCGAACTAAAAAGTGAGACCCTGTCTCAGAGAAGACGTGCTCAATAATGAGAAGTACAATTTGGAAGAGAGAGAGAGAGAAGTATGAAGTTAAAGAGACAGAAGCTGGGGCAGCCAGAGAAGTGGGAATTTGGGGAAGAGGGACAGGAAGTAGATGGGTGGTAGCACCAATTTGAGGCACATGAACGTGGCCACTTTTGCAAAGATGCTTTAATATTAGCAGATAGGCATTCTGCAACAATTATGTGTACCTGTGGATCATCTTGTGACAAATTTTATAACATAGTATAGAGTATAGCATAGCGATAAAATGAGTTTCAGTCGTAGCTTGAAAATGGTTTGATTCATTCAATGATCCACTTAGGTTAGATACTATAATTTTTATGTCATTAATCTGTGTATCTATAGACATAACAATGTTTGCTTGCAGCTGTTGAGATGAATGTTTGCCTTGTTTCAGCCCTAGGAGCTGGATTGGTAGATAGAAAAGAGAAAAAAAAAGAGTGGAAAATAATAGTGAGTAATTTCATAGGTAGACCAGGGGTTCATTCTTCAGTAACTAATCAAGAAGAGGTCTATTCCCTAGAAGAGAAAGAGTCAGGGAAATGGTGACATTCATGACACTTAAGAACAGGATGATATAGATGAATATAATGAAGACTAAATAAAGGGAAGTTATAACAAAATTATATCATCTGCCCTCTTGAGTTGTGGTCCTTATTAATTTGATGAAAACTTTCTGAATGATCCAATTTTCATCTCTTTTAAAAAGCACTTTGAGCAGAAAGTAGTTCAGTCTAAATAAACCACCATAATGAGTTTATACTGGGGTGTTTCATAGTTTTTGGACAATGCTTTACAAATATATAATTTATCAAAACAATTTATAAGTTAGAATGAAAATAAGACATCTTTTAAAAGAGAAGACATAAGAGATTACTGTAACAAATTAGACACAGAAACAGCTCTAGAATAAATGAATTTTCAATTTATTTTTAATATTTTCAATATTTTATAAAATTATGGAGTTGCTGAAGACTAGTCAATGCCTTTAATAAGCTACAGTTGTTTTCCAATTATCATTTCAATTTAGCATGTATTTTCCCTATTAATTCTTATTAGAAAGTGTGATGATTCAAAATTATCAAGTAGTTTATTAAAGTCATTTTGTCCTTAGGGAGGAAAAATGTCAGAAAAGAGACTTTTATCTCTACATTTTTATTGCTTATACAAAATAAAATAATAACACTCATAAAATCTTAGTTCTTTCTAATTCTACATCTTTGCTGGAATGACCCTAGGTATGTTTCATGTGTGCATATGAGCCTGCATATACTTGAACTCACTTATGTATATGAACTCTATTTGTTCAGATAAAACAAGAATGCTTAGAACTGCTTTGCACATTTTGTATTTGATCTTTCAAAAATTTGTTTTCCTTATAGTTTAATGCAAAATGGCTCTTCATTCACTGCTTGTAGAAAGAAACTTTTATGGAGGGAATATGTCTCAGGAATGAATCCAGGAGTCAGGCATTGTGGAGCATGCCTGTGCTTAGAGCATCTCAGAGGCTAAGGCAGAAAGACAACAAGTCAGAGACCAGCATGGGCAATTTAACAACTTACTGAGACCTGTCTGAAACATTAAAATAAAATAAAATAAAATAAAATAAAATAAAATAAAATAAAATAAAATAAAAAGTAAGGGCTAGAAATGCAGCTTAGTGTGAAGGCCCTAGGCTCAATCCCCAATACCACCAAAAAAGGAAAAGGGGGTGAATCAAGTAAAAATTTCTTCACATAGTGTCTTTCACTGAGTTCTTCATTTTTATTTTCCACAGAATACATTTCAGAGATATAGGGAAAAAGAGGGAGCATCTATAGTCTAAGATGAACTTCCTATATGTGCTTAGAGCTGTATCCAAATGAATGAAAGCATCATTGGTATTTTACTCAGTTTTACTGTTTAAGAAATGAATCAAATATGAAATTATCTATGGAAGTATCTCATAGATTACAAAACCCTTTACCAATAGTGTGTTCCATGTGGAAGAGAGCATATAGACCATAGTCAGATCTCTCATTACCTTGCTGTTTTACCCTTGGGAAAATGGTTCATCTCTGTGAATATTAGTCATAAACTATAGAAAATACATATATGATGGCAGATATTGCCTCAAAAAACCTGGTCTCAGATGTTTGACCATGTATTTAATCTATATTTCCACTTACAAATGATAAATTTTAATCTGGAGAACAAGTAAAAGGTGAGTTTTTAAAAATTTAATATAATTTATTAGAACATTATATATACACATCACAATTACACTCCACATTGAGAATTTGTACCAGTACATAACATAATTTAATTCCCATTTTTCTCCTTCCCCTACGTGATTTTAGTGTTTCTTCTTTGTTACAGACTAAATAACATTTTCTTTCATAGCAAATTTTTATAGAATGCTATCTATGACCACTAGATTTTTTAAAATTGTATGACATAAATATGTAATACCTGACTGAATATATACAAAATTTATAATAACTTTCCCAACAGATTCTTTCTTTTGTATAAGTTGCTTGTTTTTAATTCTAAGCATATGATTTTCAACGGTAACATATATTTCTTTTTGGTAATCAAATAAATATAACTATAATTAGATACAAAGAAGTTCAGAAACCAGAGCATTCTCTGATTTTGAAACAACATGTGACACAAAAGATAGCTCTGATGCAAAGTATAATCAATAAGACTGGGACTGATAACTCAATCATCAAGACTGATTTGCCTGTTTTTTAAAATGACAAGAAAATCACCTGTTTTCCAACTTACAAATAATTTCCACATTCAGTGGTGGTAACAGCGGCTGTCTTATTCTAGCTTGTTGTGAGTTACTCCTTATATAAAAGGTTGTTCTGATCCATTCTTTGTATAGCAGCCAGATTATATATACAAATGTATGTTCTTTTAAAAAAAACTCTTTATTGGTACAATTTATATACATCTCACAATCACACATAACATCGGGGAATTTGTACCAATATAGGACACAAGTTAATTCTCATTTTTACCCATATCCCTACCCACCCACACCTCCCCACCCCCTATAAACATGCTCTTTTATTTTCTTTCAGAATCATATTTATTCTTTCCCTTCATTACATTCCCACACCAAATTTCCTTTGGAAATTTCCCATTCTACAAAAACTGTCATGCTTTCTAGAGCTCATTTGCATCTACAGGTGCTCATATCAAAGAAAAGACACGGTATTTACCTATCTGTGATCTATTTAATAACTTATTAGTGTGTCCTCCAGGTGTATCCATTTGCACATAAATGAAACAATCTTGTCATTCTTTATGGCAGAATAATACTCCATTTTATTAAAAAAAACTCATCTTCTTTATCCACTCTCCAGTTGATGAACATTTGGGTTGTTTCCAAGATTGAGCTATCACGAACTGAGCTGCTATGAAAAAGGGTGTACATCTGTCTTTCCAATGTGATTTTTAAAATTCTTTTGGGTATATTCCTAGCAGGGATATAGCAGGGTCAAATGGGACCCCTAGTCCTAGTTTTCTGAGAAATCTCCACACAGATCTCCACAATGGTTGCACAAGTCTACAATCCCACCAACAGTGGAGAAGGGTGACTTTCTCCCCACAGCCATGCCAGCATTTATTGCTGGTTGATTTTGGGATAGTGGCCATTCTTTGTGGAGTGAGATGAAATCTCAGTTTGCATCGCTCAAATGACCAGTGATGTTGAGCATTTCTTCATATGCTTCTTAGGTGCTTTGACTTCTGCCTCTGAGAAGTGTCTGTTCAACAAATGGTGCTGGAAAAACTGGGCTTTCACCTGCCAAAAACTAAAGCTAGACCTATCTCTTTCACCATGCACACAACTAAATTCACAATGGATATGAGACTTAAACACTAAAACAGAAACAATAAGCCTGCTGGAAAACAGGCTAGGCAAAACTCTTGGAGACATTGGCTTAGGCAGAGACTTTATGAATAAAACCTCTATAGCACAAGAACTAGCAGAGAGAATCAATGAATGGGATCTCATCCTGCTGAAAAGCTTTTGCACAGCAAAAGAAGTCACTGGCACTGCTAAAAGACAATGAACAACATGGGAAAAAATCTTTACTATCTGTTTATCAGACAAAGGGCTATTATCTACAATATATAAATAACTTAAACAGATCAGCATCCTCAAGTTCAAAGACCCAATTCAAAAATGGGCATCTGAAATGAACAAATGAACAAATATATGTCCTTTTTAAAGTGCTTCAGTGGCTTTCTGTTGCCTTTAGTAGAAGATTTGTAGTTCATAACAGGGCTCCTTTTATCTTCTCTTGGTATTCTTTTAAGATTTCTTCATTCATAAGGAAGCCACAGCTTCATTCTTGAATCGTACTTCTTCATCTACCAAGCCTCTTTCTCTACCTCGCCTCTTTCCTTGCTCCTCAAAACTCTTGGGAGTCCTTCCCCAGCTTTCTGTGTGTGAGTTAGCTTCATTCTTCAACATTCCCATAGTTGGGTGCTTATTTGGATCACGTAGTTTACTTTTTGCTTCTTGCTTGTTAATTGCCTTAGTTGATAGAACATAAATGTCTCTTGAGCCAGAGTATCATCTCCTTTACAAACCTTTGTTGTAATATTACAGTTTGAGGGGCATAGAAGGCAACAGGGAAAAGGAATCAAAATATCATGTATATGTATGTGCATTCCCTATGACGACTGTTATCACTATGTATAACAAAACAATATCAAAATTAATGTTTTTTTTTTCTGTGTAGTACAGGGGATTGAACTCAGGCCCTTAGTGCTCCCAAGGTAGGTGCTATAGCACTTGAGCTAAACTCCCAGTCCTTAAAATTAATTTCAAAAATTTACAAGAAACACAGTAGGTGCTGGGAAGACATCCAGTGAATTAATGGTTGAAGGAAGTAGACCTTAATTAAAGACAAAATTGGAATAAATTTTTGGAAGACACAGATATTGACCAGGTTAGATTTATGAAATCCTGAGTGAAGTATCTGGAGGTTTGGGGGACAAACATAATGTTTCCTTTTAAGAGAATTTTTGAGAGAAAAATCAGTTGGGCTTTTTATCTACCCTAATGAGTAGGTTAGAAAGATGGTAAAGGAGTTGGCCTGGTTTTATGTTGTTGAGGGAAACAGATGACTCAAGTGAAATTCCCTGCCAGTTTTCAACACAAGTTTTCTTGTCTCTTCTTTCCCACAGGGGTCAGCTAGCCCGCTGCTGGGATCGTACTGAGTACCAGGTGGGTCTGATGAAGACATGAAGAGATAAGCACAGATTTTCAGGGACATCTGATTCATTTTCTCAAACTTCACCCATTTAGACTGTTAGGATAATAGGATAGCCTGCCGCTTAGAGAGGTTGGGAGGATTAAGGAGCCAGAGAGATAATAAACATAAAAGAGCACTAAGCAGTTATTTCAGGATTCCATCTGAAACACGGAGGAAAATACTTTGTCCAGGCCCCTTCCCATTTGCCTGTTCTTTCTCTTCAGCCTGAGCTGCATATACGAGGATTCTAAGGGGAATCTGGGACCAACACAGTGCAAATGCTGGGACTTTTGCTCAGGCCAGCCTACAATATTATAGCAAATGTGTTCAGGTTAACTATGCCAATGCCATTTCCCAAGCACCAACGGCACTAGCCTCACAGGCATACAAGACAGATAAGAAGCCCCAGTGCTCCTCTCAGGAAAAATGGATCGGATTGAGGCAGCCATGTTAACCCTGAAAAACCAAGCACATGAAAGCTGCGTCTTTTTTGATGATCAGAATTGGGATTATATATTTTGTGGACTTTCAGGAACACATTTGAGAAAAAAAATCAAAAAACCCTCACTGACTTTCACAAAATTGACAGTGGAAAAATAACCACAGAATAAATGTAATTAAAACCTATGAGAGTTTTTTTCGTTTTAATCTTTATGGGTACATTGTACATACACATGATCACACTCAGTACTGGGAATTTGTACCAGCATATGACACAATTTAATTCTCATTTTTCCCATTCCCCTAACCACTCCACAACCCCCACTCTACAAATACACTACCTTTGTTTCCCTTTTTTGTTACCATCACATTTTTTCTTTAACCCTCATTACTCCTCCACCACATTTCCCTTTGAATATGAAAATTATTTTCTCAAGTACCCAGAGATTTTGGCTCTCTCCTCTAATGTCATGTTTATATGTTTATATTTGTGGGTTACCTGTAAGTGTTGTATTGCTGTATTGGGGAACAAGCATAATCATGGAAATTGTGGGTTCAAACAATGCATTTTTTTAAAGAAATGACAATAAAAATAATCTTATTTGGGAGATCTTTTTGGGGAAATATCAATTATAAATTAATTTTGTCTTTTTTTGTTTTGTTTTTACCACTGAAGATCAAACCCAGGGATACTAATACAGCAGGCAAACACCTTTCTATTGAACTATATCCCTACCCCATAAGAAAGCTGAAGCTTAACCATCTACGAAATAGTTCCAAAAGAATCCATAGACAAGGCAAATATAAAACAAATTTTAATTTATCTGTAAGGATTCAAGGACAAAAGAAGAATTCTTATAGGATCTCAGGAAATTACCTTAAATAATTTCAGAATTTTTTTAAATCCTAGTTTGAATACAGAATTATGAAGTTGTTTTCTTCTGATATATTCATTCATTCCTGATGATTTCCCTGAAACTAAAAAAAAAAGTATCTGCTGTGGCAATGGAAGATTAATAAATTTCATTTTTTGCTGGGGGATACTTAATTATTTCATCAATCTAAAATAATTTTCCCCAACATTTCTGGTTATATATTAATGTTTATCTGTAAACTTTTGAAATAGAAGTTTTATGAAATTCATATTCTAATTATTTGGATTTAAATTAAGTACAATTTGCATTGTTTTCAGCTTTTTCTTGGGGCAGTATGTTGTACTATGGCAAAGTATTTTTTTTATAAATAATTTTCACACAATTGGTAATCTTGAAGTTTGCTTCATCTCTGGAATGAACGGATATATGTTAAATATATTAGTGTTGTTTCCAAAGCTGAAAAACTAATAGTTAATTTGGATCCATTGATATTTTTTCCACTGCAAGTTGATTTGTTTGATTCAAGATTTTGTAATCTTAGACTTGAAAAAAATCTAATTATATCTTTATTTCTCTATCTTATTTGCAGGGATTTTTAAAAGACAGTAACATTTCTGTAATTTTGTTAAATTTGCTTTATACTTGTGCCAATAGTGTACCATTGAGTCTTACTTTTCAGTTTGTTTCCAATATAATTGTTTTGCTATTTGTATCTTTCAATTTCAAGAACTTGTTTTGAACTTCAGAGTTATTTTGGACCCAGCAGTTGGCCCATTTTCAACTATTTTGATATCTTGATTTAAAAACATAGTGGTCCAAGCTCTGTATTTTCTAGCAGGAAATGTATACTTACTTTTTATGGCTGTTATTCTACCTTTGATTTAAACTGTTCTGTCTCTAGTAATTTATCTGTGCATCGTTTTGCAATTCCACGGTTGGGTAACAGCTCCCTGGATATGACTTCACAGCAACATCTCTAATTGGGATGAAGCAGCACCTTTCTATTAAGTAGATATTTTCAACTTTGCATTCTGTACTTGAAAGCTCATTATTTTGCATTTACCTGTGGTGAACTATGCCGTGTATTACCACAGATGCTTAAATGTCTTCAGTAGTGAGGATGTTACAATATTGTTCTTCCTCACTTTTCTGGTCATTTAAAAAATAATATGCAAACAAGCAGGGTAACAGTGACCCCTGCTTGGTGTTATTTTTTTATTTATTTTGCCAAGGGAGATAAATTCTAAGTAAATTTAATAGTAGGAAAATACTGATGGGTTAGATTTGGTAACTTAACTCTTGGCTTTTGCATGTGTACCATTGTGTAGTTGCACATTACAGTAATAATAGCAGTAACACAGAAGGTCTGGACAGAGCTAGTAGGAGTTATTCACATTACCTGTTCCAATAAACATGATTATTATTTCACTGTCTCCAATGTACAGGTGAAAAATATCTTTACATATTTCTGCGTATGGGTCCAAAGACTTTAAACTATAAGTGTGACACAAAAGAAATTATGGAATCAAGTTGGTTAACTGAATAAAACAAGATGAATGAAATCATTTATACTGTAAAGTATTAGGATAGTGATTTACATGACAATATTCCCCAACATTTATTACCTCAACAATACATACTATAATAATAAATATCAAGTTAATTGTCTCAATTTCAAGTGTATTTAAACAATTTTGTAAAAAGTCTCCAGAATGGATTAGAGAGAGCTGGTCATGGTGGTACATGCCTGTAATCTCTGCATTCATGAAGATTGAGCCAGGAGGATTGTCATGAGCTTGAGGCCAGACTGAGCTACATACAAGAC
>PVIC010050083.1:0-12928 GCA_004025085.1 Thryonomys swinderianus | reverse complement strand
AAATTAAATATTATAAAAATTTAAAACTTTGGCAAATGACACTGCTATAAAATGTAAATGCAGGGACCGGAGGGTTAGCTCAGTGGTTCTGGCGCCTGCCTCGCAAGCGCAAGGACCTGAGTTCGATCCCCGGTAACCACATAGAATGCTGGGGGTGGAGACACGCCCACCAACAATCAACACCGCATACTAAAATGCCGGGCGTGGTGGCTCACGCCTGTCATCCCAGCACTCGGGAGGTAGAGACAGGAGGATTGCTGAGCTCGCGGCGGCTTGCCTGGGCACCATAGTGAGCTCAGGGCCAGCCTGAACTACAAAAAAGCGAGACCCTGTCTCCAAAAAGCAAAAAAAAAAAAAAAAAAAAAAAGTAAATGCAACTCATAAGTTGGGAGCAAATATTTACGAATCAGTTTTTTTGACATAAGTGCTTGTGTCTAGAATATATAAAGTATACTTGAGCTGGGAATGGTAGCATATGCCCACTATCCTAGCACCCTGAGAGACTGAGGCAGGAGGAGCACAAGTCAGAGTCCACCCTGGGCAACTTAATGATTTAGTAAGACCCTGTCTTAAAAATTATGAAGGGCTAGGAATGCAGCTCAGTGTGAAGGCTCTCTGTTCAATTCTCAGTAACACAAAAAAAACAAAACAACACAAAACAAAATTCAAAGCTCAACAATAAGAAAACAAAACCCACTGACAAAAATATAGGTAAAAGATTAGAATAGACATTTCTCCGAAAAAATATACAGGGATGTCCAAAAACACATATAAAAATACACTCAACGGCATGAGTCACTAACAAAATATCAAGTGGAAAACACAATGAGATGTAGCTACAACTCTATTAAAATACCAAGTACACCTCTCCGGCCACACCACCCTGAATGTGCCAGATCTCATCTGATCTTAGAAGCTAAGCAGGGTCTGTCCTGGTTAGTACTTGGATGGGAGAATAACCAGTGCACAGTGTGAACAGCATGGCCAAGGAGGGAGAGGTCTCTGACTGCTAGGGCAAAGCAAACAGCATAGTAGCCATCTTGGAAAAAAGTCTGGCAATGTCTTACAAAGCTAAACATACTGTCATATGACTCTACAGTTCCACTCTTTGCTGAAAAAAAAAAAATGGAAACTTGTGTTTGCATGAAAACCTGTATGAGAATGCTCATATAGTAGCTTTATTCATAACTGCACAAAACTGGGGCAACCCAAATGCTCCTTAATTTGCACAGAGACAAACTAACCATGGTACCACTACAAAACGAAATACTACTCAGAAATTTTTTAAAAAGGGAAGGACTGCTGACACAACAGAATGCATGAATATCCAATGTATTTTGCAAAATGAAAGAGGTCAGATATAAAACCTTATATACTGCATGATTTCAATTATATGATATCCTGAAACAACTGGAAAAGGCCCAACTATAGGGACAAAAAGGAGAGTGTGGTACCTGAGTAGCGGAAGAGATAGGGACTGACTCTACAGGGCTGGGCAGGGGAGTTTTGGAGTAAAGTTTTGGGTCATGACTGCGTGTGGGTTCATAGTCCTAAGCCTCCTCCAAACCTATTGCACTCTATATCATAAAGAGTAAATTCATTATACACACATTTAAAAACTGACTAGGAAGTGAGAAGAACTTTCCATCTTACCAACTGATAAATAAACCAAACTGTGTTATAAATGAATCATAAGGCTATACTGAAATAATACCATAGATAGAAAAGAAAGGGCCTGAGATTTAGCTCAGTGGTTCCGGCACCTGCCTCGCAAGCACAGGTCCTGAGTTCGATCCCCAGTAACAACATAAAATGTTGGGCGTGGTGACTCACACCCACCAGCAATCAATACCACATACCACAGTGCTGGGCGTGGGGGTTCACGCCTGTAATCCCAGCACTCGGGAGGCAGAGACAGGAGGACTGCTGAGTTCAAGGCTTGCCTGGGCTACATAGTGAGCTCAGGGCCAGCCTGAACTACAAAGCGAGACCCTGTCTCAAAAAAAAAAAAAAAAAAAAAGGAAAGAAAATAACCTAAGATACTGGAAAACCATTTTAAAGCAAGAGGATTCCACACAAGTACCGCACTCCAGTCAGGAAATTGGCTTGGCCTTCACACTGAGCTGCATCCCCCACTCTCCTTTTTGAAATTTGGAAACAAGGCCTCACTTAATTGCTGAATTGGCCAGGCTGGGCTCCAACTTGTGATCCTCTTGCCTCAGCCTTCCAAAGTACAGGGATTACAGGCAAGTGCTACCACACTGTGCTGTATCTCAAGTCTTTGGACATTCCAGACATGTCTGGGAATGACTGCTGAAGTGTCACAAGTACTGATTTGGGACTTACAAAGAAATGTTCCCTAGTGGAAGAATTTCCAATCCAGTACCGACCCACACATACCAAGGGTCAACTGTACATTGAAGACAGTGACAGCCAAGCCAGGACAGAAGGACACCCTCCCTGAGGTCAGTGACTTCTGCTGACACCAGGCTTTCTGGACTTGAACTCAGAACAGGAGTAGAAGGACTTCAGAGACTGAACCGCTACCACCCCTTTTTACAAAGGACAGCGTAGGCCTGGGAAGGGAGGTGACCTCTTGGGTCACAGTTTAGCTCTGTCTCTTTCCCATACCTAGTTGGCCTCTGTTCAATTCCCTGGGATTGGAGTGTTCACCTGGAGTTAGGGTGGGGGTCACGGAGTTTGAAATCAGGCCAAGCTCCACCCAGATGCATTGCTGTCCTGCCCCAGCGCACAGAAGTCTTGGCAGCAAGAGCCGCCTCGCTCTCTGCAGCCTGCTCAGTCCGCAGGTGATCTCATCCGTTCTCATTACTGTACCATCTATATGCAAATCTATACTTCCAGCCCAGACCTCTTCCCCTGAACTCCAGACTCCAATTTCGAGTTGCTTCCTCTGCTTTGCCCCCTGGTTATCTCCGGGCATCTCAAATCAAACATCTCTCAACAGTTTGGAAGCCCTCTCCACCTGCATCCGCTCCCACTCTGTTCTCTCCCATCTTAGAGGGTGGTAGCACTCATGGCTCAGCCTAGAGCCAGGACACCATCTTGAATCCTTTCTTTCTCTCCTTTCCTACACAGAACCCAGCAGTCAGTTCCGCTGGCTCCTAGGGCTTCTGACCAATTCCACTGCTATCACCTGTCCAAATCCTTCAGACCTCGGTTCTGCATATGCCCAGCCTCACTCCACACAGCACATAGAACTGTCCTTATAAAACATACCCCGTCACTGCTCTGCTCCAAGCTTTCAGCGGCCTCCAAGACCCATGGGTGACACCAATACCTATAAGCTCTGATTTCTCCTCCCGTGCCCCCCTTCACCCTCTTCAGCCATGTGGCATAGCTCCTTGTGGGTACTAGACACCAGGCAGGCCATGCCTGGAAGCTCTTTCCCCAGAAAGCAGGCCTGTGGCTTGTCAGCAGCTCACCTCAGCCCTGGACAGCAGCAGATCTACGATGAAATCCTTGCTTGCCAGGAGGAAGAGAGGCCTGGACAGTTGTCCGCGTACAGGAGTGCACCCCTGAACGCCTGGAGGAATTCACACCTTCACTTCGCTCTTTGGCCTCTGAACCCTGGTTTTAATTCCTAACCCTCATCACCACCTGCTGTGATACCTTGTCTGTGAATTACTGCTCCCCCTCCCCCACACTAGATCAAAGGCGGTCTAATCAGTGCACTACCCCAGTCTTCAGACCCCGAATATTGGCTGGAACACAGTAAGTATTCAATTTTTTGTTGAGCAATTGAATGAAAGAACAGAGAGGTTGGAATTGAAACCAGAACCTTCCTGCTTCTTGCTCTGCCCACCAGATTATAAGGAGATGAGGACTTCAGAGGCCAGAACTGGTCCCCACCCGCTGCCCTGAGAACGGAGCTGGGCCACTTCTTAGGGACCCTGGAAC
Organism: Thryonomys swinderianus; assembly: GCA_004025085.1. Classification (NCBI taxonomy): domain Eukaryota; kingdom Metazoa; phylum Chordata; class Mammalia; order Rodentia; family Thryonomyidae; genus Thryonomys; species Thryonomys swinderianus. The sequence continues at coordinate 9,010 of PVIC010050083.1, read as the reverse complement.
ACAAGGCCACAACAAAGCCTGACGGGGTGGGGGTGGGGGTGGGGGGTCCTTAACAGCCTCCGCTCCCTGTTGCCTGGGAACTTTCAGCAATGCAAAATAGCAACAGCAGTGCTCTGAGGTTTGGCGCTGCCCCCAGCCCCTCCCACGCCAGGTGCTTGCAGCTCAGCACCCGGCTTTCCACAGATCCACTCCCCTTCCGAGCGAGCTTCTTTTGCCCCACACAAACGTTCCCAGAGCTCATCTGGAACTTTCTGATTTACATCTCCAAGGAAATAAAATAAACTCCACTAAACACTGTTTATTTTTCCTTATTTTTGCCCCAGGCAGGCCTGTTGGGGCTCCTGGGATCCAGAGCCGGCAATCAAGGCAATTTCTGCGGTTAGAGGAGCAAGCCCAGACCTCCAGAGCCTCCACATAACAGAGGGGACCTGCAAACTCCGGTGTGAAAGAGGTGGGGGAGGGAGGGAAAAATAAATGACAACGAAACTTGCCTGACACAATTACAGCCACATTTGCATAACAGAGACTGAGCACTCAAGAGGAGTGGTAATTAGATTCTCCGGTGATTAGGGACACTTTCCAAATGTGGGGACAGCAGATGAAAATCCAACCTTGAAGTGGAGAAGGGACAAGCAGAATTGAGAATGTGCAGATTGGAGATTGCTGGCGGGTGGCAGGAGGGCTCACAGAGCTAAAGGGGGCCCACTTGCCTGCACACGTGCGTGTGAGACACACACACACACACACACACTCCCATTGCCTAGACAGCCAGGGCTTCTTGGAGCAGAGTGGACGCCCCACCAGCCTCCCAGGGTAGTGCCAGCCTGTATTTCAAACCAGCTGTGTGACTGCCCTGAGGCCTAGTAATACTCCTGTGAATAGTCTGTTTTTCAGTATATAACAGTGCATAACAGAGTAATGGAGATAACTCAACTTTAGAAAGAAAAGAGTTTGTTTAGCTCATACTTCCACAGACTCAAGGACAAGGTGCTGGCCCTGAGCTGCACAAATACTTGCCAAACACAATTTAAAGAAGACTACTTTGGCTCAAAGTCTCCGAGGATTCAGTTCATGGTCAGCGGCTCCATGGCAGGACCTTTGAGGCAGAAGGGCTGGCAGAGGAGAGTGGCTCACTGAGCAGGAGGAAGCAGGGAGCAAGGGGAGGGAGACAAGGAGGGGCCATGAGCAGATACAGTCCCCAGGGTCCCACCTCGGTGGCCCATGCAGACACACCCAGAAGCTGCTTACTAATCTTTTCCCCCCTAGTATGGGAATCGAACTCAGGGCCCTGTGCTTGCTAGGCAGGTGAGGCAACTACTGAGCTACACCCCCAGCTTTACTAATCTCCTAAATGTCTCTCAAGCTGATCAATTTGACAATCAGGATTATCCATCACAGATCGCTCATGGAGGAAGACACTGTACCTGGGCAGAAAGCTAGGAGTGACTCAGAAGTTAGAGTCACCTTTAAACAACTCCTTCCACAGGGGGTCCCACGACAGCTACCTGATCTCTCAGATGGCAGCTTTTTGAGACAGAAGGACCAGGATGGTGGCTAGGCCCCACCTCTTAACGGTCTCCCCACTTCTCAATACTGCCCCACAGGGGAATCCTGTGGGAAACATATGCACAATAACCAGCCACTTGATGGTCAAATGTGCTCCTATCAAAGATATGTGGACGCTGAACACGGGCAGTACCTTCCCTAAATCTCTCCCTAACGTGGATCCCAGTGCAGGACTGAGCCCCTTCCCAGAGGAGGCGTTTAAATTGAGCAGGCAGCAGCCCTGAAGAGAGAACAAGGTTGAAGGCTTGTGGGGCAGGTGTGGCCTGGGAAAGTCAGGAGACATGGTCTTGGATCAGCTCTTCCTCTAAGCCCCAACTCTCTGCTTCTCCCCTCCCAAAAAGCATGACCTCATAGAAAGTATTGCTTTGTGGTGTTTTGTTTTTGTTTTTGTTTGCGAGAGAGAGGCTTGCTGTGTTTCAGGCTGGCCTCAAACTCACAGTGATCCTCCTGCCTCAGCCTGCTGGGATTACAAGTGTGCACCACTACATCTGGCTCATAGAGATCATTTAAATGCAATATTTATGCACACATAAAAACTGTTTGCAAATGTGGAGACCTTATTATTAGTAACAGGTTATTGTGTCATGCCTCCCACTGCTTGGGTTATGAATTCCTTGACGACAACGACCCGATTTTTTACTATTTTTATTATCACTTTTAATTCTTGCCATTAAACACATAGTGGGTGATCAGAAAGTGTTTGATGGATGACTAACCATCCTTCCCCTCCTCGCCAGTGCTGACCAATGGCCAAGGCCTCTTCCAAAAGAGACACCCTGATGCTGGCAAAGGGCCGCCATGACTCAGCAATGCACTAAGGAACTGGGGTGTGTGATCCTCCCTACAGGGCTTCTGGGCAGCGCAGGGATGCTGCACCCAATGTCCTTGGTTTCCAGGAAGAGTGAATTGCAAGTGGCTTCTGCAAGCACAAGTTAAGGACACACACACATACACACACACACATACACACACACACACTTACTTCTAAAGGAGAACAGGTTCTTCTTATCCTCACCTTTCCTATGGACTCCAGCACAGGAACCTAACTTATGATTAGAGAAGAATGAGTCAACACTTTGTTCTTCTTTAAAGGGGGTGGTTGTATGCATGGTGTGCATGTGTGTGTGTGTGTGTGTGTGTTCATTTAAGCTGTGGTTATAGAAGTATTTCTGCAAGTCAAGTATTAGCTGAAGCTAAGAGTTTGTGTTCAACTGGTTTCCATGGTAACCTGTCAGCTTCTTTGCTTTTCTCTCTCTCTCCCTCTGGTAGGCAGACACTCCTTTTCCAAACAGAAGGACTGAGATTAATGAAAGAGATCAGGGAACCAGCCACAGCAGCATCCACTGCTCCCAGATACTGCAGTCGAGGAGCTCTTGTGTCTGCCAGCATGTAGCAGGGCTCAGGGGTGGTGGGCGATGGGCCCCTGTGCCAAGGTCACCCTCTCTCTGGTTCCTGGCAGCCCAGCTGTGCTGCAGGCACAGAGAGCCAGGGGGCTTAATTATATATCTGGGATTCCATGCTCTCCAGGACCCGGTATTAGTTTTTAAAATAGAAGATCAGCGAGAGGTTAGAAGGAAGACAGGAGCTGGGGAGAGACAGGGAGAGGAAGGGCAGAGATAGCTGAAAACAAGAGAACAATTTTTTTACTTTTTGCTATTTTGAGTAAACAAAAGTCCCCAGAGACCATCGGTGAAGGCAAAAAATCAGAAGACTGGGACTAAGGCTCTGAACAAGTGTAGGTTTAGCCTACACATTTCCCAGTTTGGAGGGCATCTATTTGATGACAGGCATATATATATATATGTATGTATATGTATGTATGCATATATGTATATATGTATGTATATAAGGCATATATACACATATATGGTATGTATGTATATATATAGGCATATATACATATATACATATGTACACATGTATTCTATAAAGTCTTGATTGATAAATGTGTACATTCTCCCTACATTAAAAGTCTCACTCTTTTGGGCCGGAGGGTTAGCTCAGTGGTTCCGGCGCCTGCCTCTCAAGCACAAGGTCCTGAGTTCAATCCCCGGTAACCACATACAATGTGGGGTGTGGAGACTCACACCCACCAACAATCAATACCGCATACCACAGTGCCGGGCGTGGTGGCTCACACCTGTAATCCCAGCACTTGGGAGGCAGAGACAGGAGGATTGCTGAGTTCAAGGCTTGCCTGGGCTACTTAGTGAGCTCAGAGCCAGCCTGAACTACAAAGCGAGACGATGTCTCAAAAAGAAAAAAAAAAAAAAAGTCTCACTCCTTTAATATTTTATAATGCAATCAGCTAACTGCTTAGGTCAAGAAGACACATCCAGAGAATCAGACTTAGGTTCTGTTTAGTTTAGATAACTACTGCATGTCTCCAAACATGGCTCCCATCCTGCCACATGTATTGAGTAATGCATTTCCTCCCTACAAGAACACTTTGCTGGAGATCCTATTAGCAACCACCACTTTACAGAGATGGAGTTGGAGGAAGAGAGAAGTTAAGTAACTTGTCTGAGGTCACACAGCAAGAAAGTGGCAAAGCCAGGATTCTAAGCTCCAGAGTTTGTGTTTGTGACCTCATCACTAACAACTGTCTCACTTTGCTCAGAGGAACCCAAAATCCAGAGTCCATGATTTACCCAAGGTCATACAGCCTGCAAGCCGCAGACATCTAGGCAACTGCCCAGCTATTAAACTGCAGCTCCCACTCCTGGAAAGGGGGCAAAGTTCTTGCTTCTCACCCCGGTTTCCCCTCCTCCCACAGCTCACAGCCCTCGCTCCCTTCCTTCCAGGGCCCCCTGCCAGATATCCCCATCCACCTGCCTCAGCCTGGCCTTGTGGGGTGGAGGGAGGAGGCTCTGCCCAGCAGTCCTGCTGGGAATGACAGCGCCACCCACCACCCTGTCATCTCTGCCTCGCTGTCCCTGTCAGACACCTCCCAGCTCCCAGCTGTCTGTCAGCAGCTGCTGGGGATATAAATAACCAGCCGTTGGCAGAGGCGCCCAGAGGGAGGGGCGGACGGAGGGAGGAGACAGATCCGGTGGTGACAGGCCGTGAAGGAACACGGGGGTCCTGCGCTGGGCTGGGCTCGGGTATTCCAGGCTGCTCATCAGAGGAGCTAGCTGAAGCCTGCAAGGTGACAGGGAATTTGGGTTTAGCAGGAAGCATCATGGTGGAGGGGGGAGGCCAAGGCCCGCAAGACGGCTCTGCCTGTGTCCCAGGCTTCCCATCTGCCTGAGGCTAATCCTTCCCTGCACCCTCTTCTGGTTCTCTCCCCTTTGCCTCCTTCCCTCCTCCCCTTCTTTTCTTCCTTCTTTCTCTCTTTCCTGAGATTAGGTCTCATGGCCTAGTCCTGGCAGAATCAGGCCAACTTCAAACCCTTGATCCTCCCGCCTCTGCCTCCCAAGTGAAGAGATTACAGGAGCACCCCACCACACCCCACTTTGTACCTCTGGTTCTTTTTGTTTTGTTTTGTTTTGTTTTTGTTTTTTTGAGACAGGGTCTCGCTTTGTAGTTCAGGCTGGCCCTGAGCTCACTATGGTGCCCAGGCAAGCCACCGCGAACTCAGCAATCCTCCTGTCTCTGCCTCCCAAGTGCTGGGATTACAGGAGCGAGCCACCACGCCCGGCTGTACCTCTGGTTCTTTAGGAACTCTATGGGGGAATCCTCTCCCTCGGGATTGCAGGGCGGGAGGGTGCTCCTACTGTAAGAGAACATAGTCGCGGAGCAGAGATGGTCTAAGCACAGAGCGGGCCAGGAGGCAGTTACCGAGTCCCCGCCAGATGCTGGTACATCCATACCCGCCTCATTTCGTCACCCCTGCTTTACAGATGGGGTCCCTGGAGAAAGCAGGGCTACAAGAAAAAGCGCCTCTGGGGATCACCCTATGTCAGTTCCCTCACTCCCCTGGGGAGGCACAAAGGACGGAGCAAGAGGCCCAGAGTCACTCAGCCAGGCACAGGCAGGGTGGCTTGTGACCCGCTCGCCAGCACCCAGCAGCCACTGCAACTGCCGCCCTCTTCCTGGGCCAGAGGCTGAGAGCTGCTGGCTGGACACAGTGAGTCACCTTAGCGGAGTCACAGGGAGCCTCTGCTTAGACGACACGAAGGGGCAGGGAGACACTGCAGAAACATTGCAAGGGTGCCCAGCCTGCACCCCGCAGGCCGCATGAGGACCCGGGCATCGAATAACTGCCCCATGAAGCTGTAAACTCCAAACAGTATTATGCACGGCGTTTTTCATTTTTTGACTGTATGGTGCTTGACTGGGAGGTGTCAAGGGCTGTCCACAGTGCAGGGTGCAGTGGGGCGCTAGCTCCACTTCCTGTGCCGCCAGTCAGTTTCTGCTGCTCTCTTTTTTAAATGTTATAGCAAAAAAAATATTTAAAAAATGTTTTATTGCTTGTGTACATTAACTATATTATATATTTTATACACAGCCCAAGATAATTCCTCTTCACTCAATGCAGCTCAAACAAAACAACAGGCTGGACACTGATGATTTACCAGGAGCCTATGGCTGATCAGCTGCCTTTCCACAACCTCTGAGACCAGGATGGTTCTCCCTCTCCCGCACGCCAGAATCCCCTGGGAGGTTAACACACAGCCAAGCTCCACCTCAGGGCTCTGGATCACTAGGCAGAATTTTACGCTTTCGATTTTGTGTGTAGTGTGATGTTCCGACGTGTGGGAGAGAGAACTGCACATGCCATAGTTAGCTGGCTGCTAAGAGCAATGGACTGAGTGAGCACACCTTTGACATGTAAATTATCTGGGCCACACCTCTCCACCCATGTATGCCTCCGCCTGATCAATCCACACCAGAGACCAGGTAGCTGGGACAACCCACTGGCAAAGGCTGTTAAAATACCCAAACTGTCCCACCCTCCTTCCTTCCCCACACAACCCCATAAATCAGGGACTGGCCTCTCCAACCCTGCTCTTTTGAGGCCTGACCAGCCAGACACTGTCCCATGAGGCCCTGTAGGACATGCCCCGCCTCCCGTCCTATCCCACGGACTGGTTTCCTGAGCTCTGCTGGCCACCCCTGACTGTCACCTAAAGATCACAGCCAGTGGCAGGGCCTGAGAATTTGCATTACCACATGCCCTGGTGGTGCTTTGGGAAGTCTTGGGAGAGAGGAATCCAAGTCAAGACTCCTTGAGGAAGAAGTAGACAAATTTGCACAGGGCCCGGGAGGCACTGGAAGGGAGAGAAGAAGAAGCTGATCTCTCACTCTGACACACTAGGTCCTGCTGCAGGGGGATGGTGCAGCCCCGGAAACCAGACGCCATGACTGCCAAGGGACCCCTGCACTTGCCATGAAGAGTTGTGACGTGTGGTAGCTGGAGGGTGAGGGCTAAGGAAAAAGCTCCTTGCAGGCCCCTGGTGTGGCCCAGAATCTTCACCCTGCATCCCTGAAGGTTGCTAAACAGCTGAAGATGGCTCCAAGAAGGCCTGCTGCCAGGGAAGGTCCGGGAGAGGAATGAAGGGCAGGGCCAAGGGTGACTCTGCCCCCCACACCCACAGTTGCTTCCTCTCAGACGAGAATGCCCGTCTCCCCAGCCCGGCCATAAATGTCTGCCTCTCTTGTGACTTGGCTTGGGATCTGTTCTTTAAAGGCTCTTTCCGGTGGCTCTTGGACAGTCCCGCCATTTCTCCTGTCCCCACCGACCCTGTCTGACCACCCTCTGTCCAGCACACAAATTTTATACATTGCCAGGGCAAAGGTTGCTTTGTCTCTAGATTCTGCCCCTGTGCAGTGCCTGGTGGGAGATAATTTTCTAGAGAGAGCTGAACCAGCCATGAAGTCCTGGGTGGTGATTTGTAAAAGCCAGCTCCTCTTCCAATGACACCCCTAGGACTTTCACATGCAATCTGTTTAAGAAGCACTACTTCCCTCAGGGTCCCCCAGATTGATGGAGAACCCAGTTCTTGTTCTCAGTGAGCTCCTATCTGGTAGAAGTGCCATGTCTCCTACCCTCAAGGAGTTTCCAGAATGAGGAGTAAATACATTAGTTACAGCCCTTTTGTGCCATTCACTGGTCCTCCTGTGTGGTGGGAAGTGGGACCCCCCTCTGGAAGTCTCTGCCTACCCTGTCTTGCAGTCCAACCCCCGAATGAGGAGCCCCACACACTAATGGCAACTTTTGAGAGAAGACACACTCTGTCCTTTTCTGGGCCATGTGTCTGTCCCTGGCGGCAGAGGTGGTGGATGGGAGCCTATGATCTAACAGAATGAATCAGCTGTGGGACAGAGTTCTGGTATGGCGTGAGGGCAGAGCAGTAAGCTGTCCTGACAGACAAAACACAGCTCCAGGCTGCTAAGGAAGCTGGACATGTAAATCCAGCACAGCACACAACACAGGGCGCATCCAGCAGAAGTGAGTGCCGATCAATAATATGCCAGAGTTGCACTTAGATGCTGAGATCTCGGCGTTTGAGGTCAGAGGGAGCTAAATGGGGAAATCAGTCTTGACCAGGAGTAGGCGGACGGAGAGCAATAGGTCGTTGGGAAACAGGAGCCTGAGCGGGGCTCAGGAATGGGGTGCTGAGGGAAAATGATGAAGAGGGACAGGACAGTTTCTTGGAGGATGCTGGAGACCTGTGGCCCGATCACCCAACCTAGCCCAGCCCCCTCTGCTCCCTGTACAGCATACGATGTCCACTTCACCACTAGCAGATGTGTCCAGTTCCTGGGAACCTGAGAAAGGGTAGGGATTGGGGTGCAAGAGAGAACAGGGGGAGCCCTTACTGTTGTCATGACAACAGTCAAATCCAACTATGCTTGTAAACATGGCAGGCATGTGTGAGTTTCCCTAAGCCAGAGCCGCGAACAGAAAGGAACAGGGAGAGCAAAGTGCGAGGAGTGGGGTCACCCAGGAAGCCTGCACTGTCCCGCCTGGCCACTGTCCTGGGCCTGGGGCTCCTCTCGGAGCCACCTGTCCCTTGGAGCAAACAGAGCACAGCCGTGCATGCCAAGTGCCTTCCTTACAGAATGGAAAGTGGTGGTGAGCATGGGGTCAGTGCCAGGGTCTCCCCAGGTGACACAGAGGTGGCTGGACACACTTGTCCCAGGAAGCCCTGGACTTCACACGTAGCCGCAGGCCCCATGACACTGTCCCCAGGGTGAGGTAGGCAGGGCTCCAGGGGGATCCCAGGAGGGCAGAGTCCTTCAGTTGGCTGCAGGAGGTGCCTGCACCAAGCAGCCAGCAGACTGAGCCCCCTGCTCCCCACTGTCTCCCCACTCTCCCTCTGCTCCCTCCTTCCCACTCACTTCCCATCCTGCTGGCCTCTCTTCCATCCCTGTGCCTGTACCCCTCTCCTCTTTCCTTTTCCTTCTCTGCTTTCCTCTTCTCTTGTTCCTTTCTGCTCTCTTCTCCTGCCATCTGTCTTCTCTGGATTTAAATGCCACACAAACCCAAGGAATGGTG
>PVIC010050082.1:0-12936 GCA_004025085.1 Thryonomys swinderianus | reverse complement strand
AAGCTTAATTCCAGATTTAAATCTATGGGACTTTTGGACATGGGTTATACATTTTAGTCTTAGAAAAACAGTGCTACAGAAAAGCTGGGTTCTCAATTCAAATGCAGCCCCAAGAAAAGAAATTGTCATGCATAATTCCTCCCAGTATGGGAGCACATACAGGTAGGTGACAATGTTTATTTACTGTGTAAATTGATAATGGAATTAATCAATCAATGGCATTTCTGTCAGACTCACTTCAAAATCGTCTTGAGGTGGTTCTTCACTCAAGCCCAGACCCTGTAAAGGTCTAGCCCACCTTTATCATTAATGTCATTAGTGTCCATACACCACTGATCACCAGGGTGCCCACTGTGCCGTGGACACTGTGGCCCTGCTGTGCTCAGGGTTCGACTGCTGGGGTCCACAGGGCCCCTGCCTGGGAGTGGACAACAGTGTGAGATGGAGCAAGGACCCTACAGCACCAAGGAGCAAACGTCTCTCGATCTTGGCCAAATAAAGGCTATGGCTAATTTAGAAATCAACAAATAAAGACATTTTCCATGACAGGATTATGTTGTTTGAGATATACTAACGTCTACCGTCAAAGAGACATCATATAAGCAAAATGAATTTAATTTTTCACTGATCATAATACCCATGATTCAAAATAAGTCTAGACTAGTTAGTTTTAGGAAAAGTTACCTAGACTAAATGTTTGATTTCAATCAACCCTGGTAATCCAAAGGGTGACAGATACTGTGACCACTCTGCCCAAATACACTGCTAGAAAATTATGATTCTAAACAGACTGCAAAGTTTACATGATGTTAGAAGGTCTTTGTTATTTTAGCAACTAGTAGTGGAGATTACTTTTTTAAACAATTGCCCTAAAGAAAGAAAAAATTTCAATACAGCCTAGATACCCTAAAAGATCAAGACTTTTCCGATAAACTCAAGGAATAAGAGAACAGTATTTTCTGAGCAACAAGTCCTTTCTGCAATGTGAGTATACCTCTGTAGGTTGCTACCAAATAACCAGAGAGGGAAAAAAAAAGCATTCTTTTCTGGCTTGTTGTAAGACGTTTTTAATATAGAGTCACTGGTAAGTGGTGAGATTTTTTTACTCATTAACATTGTTTGGAGCCAGCGTGGAATGCCTGATGAAGGTAGGAGGCCAATTCTCCATTCTTTTCTCACTTTATAGGGTTTTCTCACTTAGAAAACTGACCTCTGTACCATGCTGGCCTGGGCGTAGGGCAACAGTGTAATGCACTGTCTGTGGAATAGCGGCCACCAGGCTTTCTACCACTCTGAAGCAAGCTTTACACAAAGCGGAGCAGCCTTTGTGAAGTGAGAGAAATCTTCCAAAATTCCTCCTACACTAGAATTACAGATGCCTGAACTTTTAAAGTTTATAATTTTGTGTTTTATATGTATTTTAAAATCACTCAAGATCAACCATGACCTATTAAAGAAAAATCACTGGCTAGAAAAGAGCCTTCTTACTGTCATAGATACCCCAGAAACCAGTGAGCTAAAGATATAAAGCAAGTGGATTCTTAATCAGCAGCTATGACTACAGTCCCTCAGCTCTGGGCTACCTTCTGTCCCCAAGAGCCAGGGTGAGTTTTAAGCTACACAGGTACGCTTCTGCCCCTCAGGTACACAGGCTTCCTCAGGCTGCCATCCCTGGGTTCTGCTGTTTTCCACCAAAGGAAGAGAAGGTTCGAAGTCAGAGGGCAGTGTTGCTCTGTCTACACTCTGTGGGAAGGAAGAGAGAAAAATTACCCAAGGAAAAAGAAACCGGCTGATCCCACAGGATTCACTTTTTTTTCACCCCTTGCCTCCCACTAAATGCTTGAGCTTGACTCATTTTGGAATATATATATATATATATATATATATATTTAAAAATCAGGGTTTCGCTTTGTAGCTCAGGCTGGCCCTGAGCTCACTATATAGCCCAGGCAAGCCTCAAACTCAGCAGTCCTCCTGCCTCTGCCTTCCAGGTGCTGGGATTACAGGCGTGAGCCACCATGCCTGGCATTGTGGTATGTGGTGCTGATTGCTAGTGGGCCTGTGGTTACTGAGAATCGAACCAGGGACCTTGTGCTTGCTAGGGAGGCACCAGAACCACTGAGCTAAATCTCCTGCCCATCCTTTTGAAATTTAAATCCTTTAGGGCTATGGTGAGTGAAATGGAGGATCCTGGTGAAAAGATGAGGAAAAAACAAAGATGGCGCCTGAGACTTCCTCCACAGGTGAGAGTGTATTGCTACACGCTGAAATTCTAACAGGATGGTAGAGAAACACAGTAGGGAGAAGAGAGAAAACTCTACGTAATTCTTATTCTCTGTGCTCCGCTTTTATAGACTTTGGAGAAAACAGTTCACACTTGACTTTGTTCCTGAACAAAATTAACGTATTTTCCTCAATAATTGCAGTGAGTAGAGCAAAACTGGTTTAAAGTAGACTGTCCTTAAAGGTTATTGAATTAATTAGTTAATTGGTGAAGTATTACCAAGTAACTGTACATAGTGTGTCTCCATCTGTAATAAGAAAGGTAAATTGAACAAGTTCTTAATACTACTTTGTCTGAATTTCTCAATTCATAATTCCATAATGTATAAGTTACCAATTTTAAAATAACTTCAGTGCCTAGGGAGCAGCTGTGAGATTAAGTCTCAAAAACAAAAGCAAAAGCAAAATAAAACTACACTTCTTGACATACAGTATGCTCATGTATTAAGAGAATACTAAGAAGATTGTGTCGTTTGTAGAAATATTTGCCTATGTGTAATTTAGAAGAGGAGGCTTTTGTATATCGTTTGTTTCACTTTTGTAAAATATGATTTTAGTCATTTTTCTCTTGTCCAGTTTTGCTCAGTGTCTAATTTGGAGTGAAAAGTCTCATTCGGATCTTTCTTCAGGAGACCAGCCAGTGTTCAAAAGGAGCAAAGTCAATGATGTAACTGAACGCTGTGTACATTTGCAATTCAAACTCAACAGAACCTGAGGTAAGAACATCATTCTCATCTCGGCGGCGGCAGCAGCATGATTTCCTCTGAGCACACTAACCCTATCACGGTCGGTAGCTTCTGATAACAAGGCAGAGTCCACAGTGTGTGCAAGGTTTTGGTGATATTATTGCTGACCATAACAGAAATTTTTATAAGCAGGGCCCAAAATTACACTCACATTTAAAGACATTTTTGGGCAGTTGTTCAAAAAATAAGTCACACTGGCTGGTTAACAAATGAGATGTGTGGTAATATTTAAAAACCGTTTCCTGAACTTTTTTCTTTTGTTCAAATTTAACCAATACCCATTAAATGTCTAACAGCTCCCTGCAACAACACTGAACTTCTAGCATTCGGTGTGTTCCTTTAATCCTCACAGCAATCATACGAGGTACGTAGTGCTGACCTCTCATTTCACAGATAAGAAACCGATTCCCAAGGCTATACAACAAAGTAATGTGGTATCACCAGAGCTCTGCTTTCGGCACTTGTTTTCTTAACGTTCTGACCTGTGTCCCAGTTTTTCCTTCTGTGCCTTAAAGGAGAGCTATGTAACATCGGTCGTTGAGCTTTGGATGGGCCTGTTTAAATCATTTTAGACCTGAGGAGCTGCAAAAGGAGAGGATGGTCAGTTCCAGAGATGCACATTTCTCAGGACCTGAGAAAACCCAAATGCTTCACATACCACAGTGCAAGTGAGCTATTCCATCGAGGGCCGCGCAGCTTCTGTTCTTCCTACAAGGGAAAGATAACACGTTACTCCCTTTTCTTTTCACTGAGGCACAGTACCTGGCATCCACAAGTTAAAGGAGAAGGAGTTTAATTTTCTCAGTTTCTACCCACAGTTCTCAGGCTCAGAGGAGAGACCCCAGTGTGGAAGAGTGAACACAGCAGCAGGGACCAGTGCTGGAGTAGAAGAGGCGAGGGATATAATTACTACAGCACAGCGATATAGACCCTTAGGCCACACATCCGCCACCAGCCAGACACACCCGGAGGTGGACTCCACCAATCTCCGGGCAGCTCCCAAAACCACTCAAGCTGAAATTCCATCTGAACCATGCCAGAAAGGAACATTTTTGTGAGGTTAACCTTCAGGGTCTTGCCTTTTGTGGGCATGTTCATGTCCCTGCATGGTTACACGAGGCATTTGTACGAGTCTCCGTATCTGAAAATTTGCAAAATACGTTATTTTAATTGTAGTGAAGACGATGATCTCTTTCCACTGCAGTTTTCTTTCCTTCAGATTTTTATGTGTGTTTTGTGGCTCTGAAGTAATCATGGGCATTTTTAGATCCAGCCAGGAGAAATTTAAAGTGAAAATTTACTAAGTATGAGTTTAATGTGGCTCCTGGCGATTTTCATCAGTGCATATTTTTCATGCATTGCTAGTCATCTTGGTGCGGGACCGGGGGAATGAGGATCTATCTGCAAGAAGGTCCAGGGCCAAAGCTTTTATTGTGGTTTATATGGACGAGTAGAGGAAAAATGAGGCTTTAAGATTCGGAGCCAGAATCTATTCGAAATTCTTCTAGTCATCTACGCACAGAATCCAACATAAGAGAAATCAATCCTCATCAATAATTAATCAAAGCTAGCATTCTATCATAAATATACTTCAAAATGCACACATATGATTATAAATGCACATATTTATGATAACGATGCAAAAGAGGAATCATCAGAAATTTTGTACTTGGTAAGGCAAAAATCTGAGCAATGCTACAAAAAAATCAAATAAATGTGAAGTCATCATGTTATATACATCAGAATGTGTTAGTCAAACCCTAGTGCAGTGATACCTCGGTTTCTGAACTTAATTCTTTCCATGACTCTGGTTGCAAACCAAATTGGATGGAAACTAAATCTAATTCAGTGGTTAAGTTCAATGTTGACCTTCTGGGGAAATTCGATTCCATTCTTGTTCTATTCAGTTTGTGACCAGAATGGTGGGAAGAATTAAGTTTGAGAACCTGGGTATCACTGTGTATGGGACGTACTGTCTTGAAGGCCAGAGGCTCCAGGTCAAATGCTTGCAAAAAAATGTTACCGGTGCAGAAAAACACCCTGAAGGTACAAGTGCTTTCATGAGCAAGCTCCCATGTATAGTTAGTGAATGTGTTACATAAGAGTCATTGGCTTATGTAATTCTATAGCCCTGTACAGCATAGCCACCATTCTAAAATACATTTGAATTTCTCTTATGTATTTCTTAGCTTCAGGTTACTTTTTTTTCCCCAGAACTACTAGGCACCTAAATTCACATATATTAAGGAGAAAATACTTTGCTTAAAGCTCAAAAGCATAAATGAAAAGCATATCTGTGATCTTCACTAGGTGATATATTCATGCTTTGCTTTTACTTCTTTTTATCATTTGAAATAAATAGTAATTTTCAGGCTCAACATTCCACTCAACATTTTAGGCTGAGGATCTAATACTGAGTACCACGAGCTGCGAAGGGCATTATTTATGGGTAGAGTTAGAATGTGGCTTACTTTCGGAAGGTAGATGGGGACATCTTTATTTTAGCACATGATTCAACTAGTTCTTGCACAACAATCACATTCTAAAAGTTCTGAAAATTTAAAGATGTGATTTTTATTTTGGTATCAAAATGCAAAACCTAGCTAGAAGTGACATGAGACTATAATCTTAATTGATCTCATTTAGTATGAATACTCCAGGGGTCTCACTGGTATTGCTCCACTGCAATTGTCTCGGGCCAAAGTGGTATTTTCTGTCCCCTCCCTTGTCTAGTTCTCTGATTAATAAAGTTTATTTTTTAAAAAATAAACACCTATATCTAGCATATACGCTGCCAAGTTTTAGTCTTTCTGTGTTCCAGTTTTCTTTAACATGAGGGATCCATTGCTCTCCCGGTGCCTCTGTTCCTTTCTGGCTGAAAAGATGAGACAGGGTGCTATGGTTTTTATTTAGACATCTCCCCAAAGCCTCGTGCTTTTTCTAAGCAGCTGAATCTACAGTTCTTGATTGATTGATGGTGAGGTTAGGCCTGAGGGCAGCAGGTTTAAGGACATGAATGCTACTTACCCTGAGTAGTCAAAAGGGGCAGAAAGATGCTGTTAAGGTCCCTTGTCACCTTTGCAATCTTGTGCATACCATGTTGTTTCTCCTCTGTGATGCCCGTTTACCACCCCTAGCTTGGACTCAGCTGATTATGAACTGAAATCTCTGCAGAATGAGCATATAAACCCCTCACCTTTAACTTTGCTGTTGGTTATTTTTTTTCTCAGCAACAAGGGGAAAGTAACTAACACAGAGAGAGAACCACTTTAGGGGAAATCTGAACAAGTATTTGGTGAGTGGAGGCCCAGATGGGTGTGTACCTACCTCTTCTCTCAGGCCAGGTCTAGCTTCCATATATTCATGTACGTACCCCAGATTTTGCCCTCAGATTGTCTGACAATCTTAGCTTTCAATATTACCTCCTTCCTAGTTTCTAACAACACTTAGTGAAAATATGAGAGAAACTGCATCAAAGACTCCCAAGTCAGACATCATCTGAAACCAGATATTATTCCATTTTTCATTACTTTACAAGAGATCACTGCTTCTTGTTCTATAAACTTATTCATCCTTTTAACATCTCACCCCAAAGCTAACCTTTCTGGAAACAGCTAGTGAGCTTTGTAAATTTTGTATTGGCTCCATTATAAATTTTTATGGAATCCCTAGGCTTTTCCAGAATCTGGCTTGTTTTATTTTATTCAAACATAATTTATTCTCTCTGCCTACAGAACTATAATGTTCATATTTCTCTTGTCCTCATCCCTCATACATTTACAGTAAGGAGCCCTTTCCCCTCTGAAACTTGAAGACTGCTTCTCCAAGACACATTTTTTTATGGCCATATTCTACTCTTACATTCATCTCCCTTTCTTCTTCCGGAAAGACCATGGTTTCACTCCCTAGAATTAACTTATCCAAACTTCTTTTCCCTCTGCCCTATTCAACTACCCAGAAACACACTTGTGAAGTGAGTAGCCTTGTTAAGCTTCCCTGGGCATGGCACTCAATTGCTGTTGGGCTGAGGAAAGTAAGAAGTAGAATCAAAGACTTCCGAGGAGCAGATTGATAGCAGTCATGAGATGGAAGGACTCTCTTGGCTGCTCCAACAGACTGCTACATCAGACTACTCTGACAAAGAGAGATTAATTTCTATTCTGTCCTTCTGCTCTGATGTTTGGGACTTGGGAAGAGCTACTTACTAACTTGGAAGTGAGTAATAGCTATTAGCTCGTGTATACAAGGGACTCATTCTGCCTTTCACCTCTTGTAGCCAATATCTGAAATGGTTTCATTATGGGACACATGTTAGGGATGTCAGATGGAATTAGTTCAAGAACCCACACTCAACCTTTGAAAATGCCAATCTCGGATTTTGAAATCATTACTCTGTTTTACATTATTTCCATCTTCATTTGCCATATGAGAATATTTTGAGAAGGACCTGACATTCTAAAGGCCAATAGCCTTGAAAGTTCTTTGTGTTTTAGAGTTTTGATCTCATCGGTATTTATTCATTTCTCCAGGGATGACTTTACAGCCATTCCATGAAGGTGAATCATCTTTTACAATATTAAGACATCTTCAAACTATGACACCAGTAATAAGCTTAGTTTCCATTAAAAGCCAAAAGCACTCTCTTCCTCTTTAGTAATCTGTATATTTGGTCATAATTCAGCCATTTAGATATTTAGGGCTTTTTTTTTAATTTCCAATGAATACAAGAAGGTATAATTAGTGCTAAAATGCTCCTTCCAATGAACCAATCAAATTCACATCAAGTGGTTACCTCAAAGATTCATTTCAAGTCCTATATAAGCTACAGATCAAAAGATAATTTTGATTTTGGTTCTCAGCCATGACCGTGTTCCAATACTTCACTCTGGGAAACCACCATTTAAATCTAAAGTTCTATGCAAGTTGTGCTGATGGAAATTTTCTACCAGGTAACATTGACTGTAAGGGAGCACAGACTCAAGTAAAACCTTCCAAATGTTGATTATCATCCTGTGATTGTGCCATACAGCCTCTCTACCCCAACTACCAGGATTCCTTCCAACAGGCACAATGGCTTCTGCAAGGCAAAAGCGACATCACCACTGTAACTATAGGAAACAAGAGACATTCATCTCTGGAATATTTTAGTAATGGAATCACAACAGACTGGTAGCACAACTCACATTCTAAGGCCAAGAACTAGAATCACATGGTTTATTTTAAGACAGAAGAAGAGTAAAAAACAGACTGAGAAACATATGATACCCCCTCCAGCTCAGAGCTCTACAAACAGCAATGGCATTTGCAAAGTTCTGCGTGTCTCCTGAAATGTGGTTTCAGTTTGAATGTGTGTTGACATCTTTCTCTGTGTGCAGAATTAACTGGAAGAACAACAGTTTGTCCTTTTTTCTCTCTCTTTTTTTGCTAGAGGGTGAGAAGAATAAGAAAAGAACCTCGTAACTATATTTGTTTCGAGCATCCTGTGCCATCAATGGACACAAAGATACAGTTTTTCCTTCACTTATTCAAAATTAGTATAATGACAACATGTTTATCCCTTGACTCACTGAATTAGTACATTGTAGTAATGGGGTTTCTTTACATCCTCTTCCAGAGCACAGGCCAGGGAAGAAGACAGGTGAGTTGGTCTTATTTTCCAAAACAAATAAATGAAAAATAAACTGAGCACAAAACTCCACAGATTCAAACTGTAATTTAAAAAAAGGAGCAAAGACTGTAGGGTCTCTAACATGAAACAAATTTAGAAAGAAGGAGAAAGAAAGCAGATGCCAAGAGCAGTACTGATTAGGAAGTGGGCAATTTAATTTCTTGAGGAGAGTAAATCTCCAACCTGAATTAATTCACCTCATGCTGAGTCCTGCTGGTTTCTGATCTTTCCTCAGTCACTGTTTATGTCACAAAATCACCACTCACCTATCTTCTTTGATTATTTAATTTCAGGAGGGTTTTCCTTTCACAAGGCAGTTAGTGTGGCTACACTTAGCTCTGCACGTCATGTATAAACACAATACAATGGCCTGCCTCGGCGTGAAGATTATTTATTTCATTTTGGGGACAACGCTGCTTGGACGCCCTGCTTTCCCTCCAGTGAAATCTCTGTAAGGTTCGTATATCTCTTGCCTACTAGGTGCATCTTTCTCTGACATTTACCAAACCCATATGTTCTAATACAACAACCGGGTGGGTAATATTCAAACCATGACGTATGCTTTCTTATTTCTAAAGATTCATACACCCCATGGACCATCAGTGATTGAAGTGGTAAATAACACATAGGATAGCATTTTCCAATCAACACCGGCATTGATTTCTTCATTACGACGTCTCTGCGGATGTCTGAACTCTTCTGCTGTTTCATTTGATGCGTGTGGGTCAGTGTAGAAGCAAGGTTTATTAGGATTCAGGGCTGACATTTAAAATATTAGGCGAGTATCTCAGTGGATTTCTTTTGCAGAGTATTTAAATAAAGGTAATTTAAACTATGGTACAAACATTTAGAAAGGAGCAGCTAGAGATGGTCTAGGACGTGTCACATAGTCTGGTTTTCATTTTGCCTCAAGGACAAACACGACGCAGGCAGCCTTTTCATTTATCTTTATTCCAGCTTCTTTACTGCTTCTGATTAGTGACCTCAATTGAGACTCATTGCTCATCGCAAAGGCTGCTATGGACAGAGACGGGAGATGGAATATTCCTTCTTTCCCGATCCAAGGCTGGGATTTTCCATCCCCAGGCAATTCTCCCTAGATTTCTAGAGCATTCTGACCAGGTTATTCAAAATGATAATTGTGTTTTCCACGTGATTTAAAACAGAGTTCAACATTATATATTCCAGCTGATGATCTATGTAGCCTTTGTGTTCAAAAAACAGGCTACAGAAGGCATTTTCTTCATCAAATTCCTCACAGAAAATTATGCCCACAAAACCAAAGACTCATACAGATTTCACAGTGAACTTTTACCAGGAGATAACCTCTCACATTATTAGCCTATTGTGTTTATACTGACTTTTTTTTCCTCCTTTCCTTTGTCACTTTAGAGACATATAAATGCTGCTCCTTGTTGCTAGGAGATGGGTGGCCATGGCAACAGTGCGGGGGAAAGCCAGATGGAGGCCTCCAGCGCGCTGGTTTAGGCCCCTTTTTGATCTCCGGAGGACTGCGTGGCATCCTGAGCGAGGAAGCCCCAAATCACGTCCCTTGGCTGGTTTCAAAAGAGGTGCCACACGGTCTGTCCTCACACGTCAAGTCTTCCCGTTAACAAGTGTCTTTCCGGGGCTAAACACGAGGTTGTCTGAAAGGGGGAAAGGCGGGCTAACGAGGGAGATTACCACGGTTGAACCGGGTTTTCATACTGTTATTAATTTAGTTCAGACCCGGTGCCATATGCCCCCTTCGCCGTTCCGCTGAACTCCTAGTGACTCTCACGGAAGTCCCGTGCGAAGAGCAAGAGCGACAGGTGCTTCCGAGGGTGGTCTCGTTCCTCAGAAGCTCATGAGCGGCCTGAAGTCATCAGTCGTCCTCTGTAAGGCACCATTCAGTCTCCTCGGAAGGAATGCTCTTCACCGACCGAAAGGCTTCCTTCCTGCGCGGCCATGCCTGGGATGACCCTAATGGCTCCCTCAGTTTAAAAACGTGAAACCAAGGGGCCGGAGGGTTAGCTCGGTGGTTCCGGCGCCTGCCTCACAAGCGCAAGAACCTGAGTTCGATCCCCGGTAACCACATAGAATGCTGGGCGTGGAGACACGCCCACCAACAATCAACACCGCATACCACAGTGCCGGGCGTGGTGGCTCACGCCTGTCATCCCAGCACTCGGGAGGCAGAGGCAGGAGGATTGCTGAGTTCGAGGCTTGCCTGGGCACCATAGTGAGCTCAGGGCCAGCCTGAACTACAAAGCGAGACCCTGTCTCAAAAAAAAAAAAAAAAAAAAAAACCCTATGCCTAGAATACAGGCAAGCCTCCCTTTAAAGGTGATATGCGCAGTACTGATTGGACACAGGAAGATAATCTCAGTAAGATAAATGTGTATTTCTGGGGTCAGGCCCACGGAAGCCAGGAGGAATAATTCTATCAGGGAAGCTGAAAACAGTTCTTAAGAGCTACAAAGGGATGAAGCTAAAAGTTAGAGGAGTCTGACAGGAAATGTAATAGAAAAAGAAGACATTTAAGGGCCAGGGATTTAGCTCAAGTGGTACCGTGCCAACCATGGACACACAAGGGCCCAGGTTCAATCCCCGGTACTGCAAAAAAAAAAAAAAAAAAAAAAAAAGTGTGGAGAAAAAGAAGACATTTTAGGAAAAAGTATGTATTTAAAAATTGAATTATGTTTAGCTTCAGTATCAGTCCTCTCAATTCCCCCGTATTCCTTCTTAAAAGTGAAAGCCCTGTGCACCTCTGCCTTAACACGACTCATCTCCCGATTGTCTCTCCTTCATCTCTTCTCCTCCAAGTTCTGATGGTTCTTACTTGGTGGCAGCAGTTTGCTCTTGATTAGATGGTCCCGCTCTCCGTCTTCTAGGTCACACAAAGTGCCAGGGTGAGGACCACACCCTTAACCCACGGTGCATCTTTCAAGGCATCATGAGCTCTGCCAGGAGCCATGACCTTCACACACCGCAAAGGAGGGAGCCTGAGCGAGCCCCGAGGTCGCCGGGTGAGGATGGCTCCGCTGAACAGCTTTACCTCATGCCAAGACAGACCCTGAAATTGCCAGGTCGCTTTTAACTCATGATCGCGCAGGGAAATGTTCCGACGTGACGTCCAGGCTCAGAGAGCTGCTGCGGTCTCTCTTGCGGCCTGTTTATCTGCCACAGACGCGGAGGCAATTCTCCAGCAGCCGCCTTGGAACTGAGTGCCCGGGAGTGAAGGGAGCGCCACCTGCTGAACCTGTCGGGACCTCGAGGCCAGCAGTGCCCCCGGGCCCGTCCGCCCTGTCCCTGCCTCCTCCCGGTGCCCTCTTCCCTCCACTCTGCACCCGCCGCTTCCCCGCTCGGAGACGGCACTGCGAGGCCAGAGCTGGGGCTGCTGCTGGGTTTGTCCCTTCCCAGCCCCTGAACACAGTCCGGGTCTCTTCCTTCATTGACAGTGTAGGCTCAGGACTCAGCCATTAAGTAAAGTATATTTCCTAAAGGTCAGGCACTATATTCAATCGAGGAGGAACAAAAGTAAAATTAGTTAAAAATCAAATTTCAGAATGTTTGGACAATATGCAACCTTTTTAGCAGACGACAAAAAAGTCTTCTTTGCAGTAGACAAAGAGGTATAACCCACTATTCACATATATTCTTAAGATTTTTAAATTTCTCTCGCTTCTTTTTTCTAAGTTGTTCGATTTGCTTTTCTTTTTATGGTATAGTTTAATTCGTAATAAGACTTCTCATAGTCCACCCAAGAGAATCAAGGTCACAGTTCTAACTCACTTTACAAGAAAATTGACAGATGTTATTCAATCCTAATGAATTTCTTAGATTTATTTTTATTAGTGTATGTCTGCAGTGCATAATTACATTCACCGTGGGGTGTTGGCACATATATGCAACTCATTTTAATTCTTTTTTTTTTTTTTTGAGACAGGGTCTCGCTTTGTAGTCCAGGCTGGCCCTGAGCTCACTGTGTAGTCCAGGCAAGCCTGGAACTCAGCAATCCTCCTGTCTCTGCCTCCCGAGTGCTGGGATTAGAGGCATGAGCCACCACACCCGGTTTAATTCTTATTCTAGCCCATGTTCTTCCTTCTCTGCTTCCGACCAGATGCCTGGTATGGAGCTATGAATTCTTACCTTTACCCTTCTCACACTAGCTTTTCATGTTTGCTCCGTTCCAGTCTCTTTTGATCCTTGTGATGACTTCGCCTTCTGGATCGAATGCCCCAGCTACCCAGTGCTACA
>PVIC010050081.1:0-12941 GCA_004025085.1 Thryonomys swinderianus | reverse complement strand
TTTGAGACAGGGTCTCGCTGTGTAGTTCAGGCTGGCTCTAAGCTCACTATGTAGCCCAGCCAAGCTTTGAACTCAGAAATCCTCCTATCTCTGCCTCCCAAGTGCTGGGGATTACAGGGGTGAGCCACCACGCCTGGTATTGATTGCTGGTGGGCGTGAGTCTCCATGCCCAACATTGTATGTGGTTACCGGGGATCGAACTCAGGACCTTGCGCTTGTGAGGCAGGCACCGGAACCACTGAGCTAACCCTCCGGCCCCCTCCAGAAACTTTTAAGTGTTTGCTTTTATTATCTATCCTAATAGAGGCAAGATCAGGTCTAATAATTAAGGTAACTATGGAAGACTAACCAATGGGGAGATTCAACCCAAATCAATAAACACTGCTCAGTACAATATTCTTGGGAGACCAGGTTTTCCCACTGAGGACCCAGCAAGAACTGAAGTCTTACCATGGGTTGGACCTTGCTCCAGTACGCACAGCAACTCCAGTAATTTACACCACCTTCTTCTTTTCTGCTCCTGGCCTACCTATTTAACAGTTTATGAAGTTTCATTACGAAAGGTTTTCTGAGGAAAGGAAATAGCAGTAATGACAAATAGATATGAACACTTTACATGCCCTGTTGTTTCTATTGGTCACAGTTGGATGCTTGACACACGTTTTTAGAGCTGAAGTGAGATTTGTGGCTTGAATTAGTTGAGTCGTGCCTTCCTTACCTCCATATAGTCATATATACCTTCATAAACTCAAGGGTCTTATATGAACTATGCCATCGTATCTAAGAGCTGCTGTACTTCGAGAGTGTTGTCCTTAATATTAGCTAACTTCAGGCTTCTTAAGTAATTTGGATTCACTCACACATCTATGTACTATGTTTTCCTCTGCATTTAAAACCACCTGTTCACCATCAATGGTGTGCACGCAAGAGCATAGTGGAGCTTTGCCACCTGGGACCTGAGGCATATGTGAAGGAACTCACGTCTGCACAAGAGGTCAAGGTCAGAAGTGACCCCAGGGCGAGGGACCCGGGGCTAGGCCACCTCTCCTTACCCCAGGTTAGCCGACATGTGAGAAGAGAACCAAAAGAAGAGACCATGGCATTTTTCTCCTGAAGGCATGCATCTTATGATGAGAAAGGTAGTTAAAGGACAGTTGCCACTTTGAGGCCTGCAACAATTGTCTCCCCAACCCTTAATTTCATGCTACACACGATGCCACACAAAGAAATGTATGTAAATTTACCCAAGAAAGGAGGGAATATGCGACTAACAACAGTACTTCAAAATCAAACAGTAAGTCCTAGAGAAATAAGTGAAAATGAACATAGCATTGTAACTTGAACTCTGACAAACTACAAACAAGACCTCTGTTCATTGGTTTTTTTGATCACTGAATAGAAAGAAAGTGGCTCTTACCCTGAGCATCCTTCTCAGTCTTTGTATGCTAGTGCTGCTTGTGCACTATGTTTTTTCCTTACAATTTAAACACTCATTTCCTCCCACCCACAGGATAAAATGCCAAGTGCTATTCTCTGATCAGCTATTGATTTTGTGCCATCTGTCACCTATGAAGCATGATTTCAAAGAAAGCCACGGCACAGCATCTCTTAGCTTTAAATTGTCTTAGGCAGCCACCTCTTCCAAAGTGCTAGACACAAACCTGTTTATGCCTTGTCTGCCAGCACAATTTGTCTAAGATTTTTTATTGTTTACAATTTACATCTAAATGAGTTCACAAAATATAGTGAAAATTTGCATTTGAATTGACATACTGCACAGGTTTTTAAACTATTATTTCCTACAATCAGCAGTTTCTAATGAACATGCCAGTCACTCCAAATGAGCTTTTCAATAAAGCTTCCTTTCCCCAAAGTTTTCTTCACTTACTTTTAGAAACAATAATGATTAACTTTGTTCTTTGGGTAAAAAACGGTAACAAAGGCCCGGAGATTTACCTCAGAGGTTCCGGAGACTGCCTCGCAAGCGCAGAGTCCTGGGTTTGATCCCTGTAACAACATACAATGCTGGGCGTGATGACTCACGCCCACCAACAATCAACCAGCAATCAGCACCACATACCACAATGCCGGGCGTGGTGGTTCACGCCTGTCATCCCAACACTTGGGAGGCAGAGGCAGGAGGATTGCTGAGTTCCAGGTTTGCCTGGGCTACATAGTGAGCTGAGGGCCAGCCTGAACTACAAAGCGAGACGCTGTCTCACAAAAAAAAATAAAATAAAATAAAGGTAACAAAGAAAATCTATGTCATTCTTCAATATAAATTTTACAATATGTAAAAATTGTGCCAAAGGACATTATTTTTTTCCAAAGAACACTTTTATGTTAAGTGCAGTAGAACTTGCTTATAATTGCAGCTGCTCTACAAGCTCAGGTGAAAGGATTCCAAGTTTGAGGGCAACCTGAGTAACTCAGTGAGACTCTGTCTCAAACTTTAAAAAAATAAAAAGACCTGGTGATGTAGTTCAGTGGGAGAGCACTTAAAGAAATGCTGGTCAAAATAAAAGTTCGATTGAAAACTACCACATAAACTATAATTACACTCATGTTAAGGAAGGAAGCGAGGAATAAATTAAACACTTAACGATTATTTCATATAACATAATTTTCACTGGTTTTTCTCTGTTCACTTCACCTATCTACTTTATACACATTTTCTTAATTATCTTTCTTTTGTTTTCAAGGAAAAGAAATATATTCAAGTCAAACCAAGAAAGAAAAGGCAAAGTCATTAGCATACTAATTATTGAGCACTCAAATGGAATCCAAATACCACTGCATTTATCGTGACTATGACACAATGTTGTCTTGGTGATTAAGGTGGGGAAGCCAGTATCTCAGGCTGCGTCTGCCACATATTTATACTGAGTAACTTCTAGGTCCCATGCATTTTCTCGGGAGCAGAAAATAAGAAGTTGTTGTCACCCTCTTTTTATTTACATGGCAGTGAGAATCACAGATACTAAACCAATTATTTTAAAGTTTAAAATATAGTAAAGTCGTATATAGAAATATTAGACATAGTGCCCAGCTGATCTTAACACTGAAGAGCTCTTGAGAGGGATCTAAGATTTAAGTCAAAATAATAAACATCAGATAACTAAGCAAGTGGTATTATGACCATTCACTTAGCACAGGTCCATGCTGTCTAAATACCTTGGGTCTTTCCTCTTCATTTCTCTCCCTACCAGTTTATTTTGGCTAATTTGAACACTTCCTATGTACCATAAACACACTGTACGATAACTCCTGAGATCACACAACCATTGCCCAACTACAATCTCTGTTTAAATGGAGATTCTCATGGTCCCCTGGTTTCCAGAGGACTTGGCTTCTGTTAGTTGCTGACATTTGTCCAATCAGTTTGGGAGAGCAGCTTTTGATCAAAAAGTTTCTCAAAGTAAATAGTCATGGTTGTGGTCCAGAAGAACAAACAAAAAAAAGTGGATTTTACTATTGAACTGATTTACCTGTTTAAGCCACAGGACTTTTGGGTACATATATGCAGTGCATCCCAGGCAGAGCTTTATGTTTTGTTTTGCTATTTCGTCATGAGTAGTAAAGAGTTGCACACAATATAGCCCAACTTCCCATAGGATTACAGGAGAACAAATGGAAGGAGCTCAAGGATGGACAGAGGCATCAGCGGAATGTAGCTATGGAAATAATGTTGGATCAGAGACTTAGCTCAGTGGTTCCAGTGCCTGCCTAACAAGTGCAAGGTCCCTGGTTCAATCCCCGATAACCACATACCACAATACCAGGCATGTTGACTCATGCCCACCAGCAATCAGTACCACATATCACAATGCTGGGCATGGTGGCTCCTGCCTGTAATCCCAGCACTGGGAAGGCAGAGGCAGGAGGACTGCTGAGTTCGAGGCTTGCCTAGGCTACATAGTAAGCTTAGGGCCAGCCTGAACTACAAAGTGAGACCCTGTCAAAAAAAAAAAATATTGTAGAAACACATATAATGGGCCATATAAAATAACACTGGATTATACACATATGGTTCTGTCTGTCATAAAAGATGGAGACAGAGGTGGTACAAAGCCGACAGAGTGACTTTCGAAGTCATCAAGGATACAGGCTACTTCAATGTGTGCTTCTGTTCTCCCATGCTAAACGCTGGGTTTCATCTTCAAGCTACCGGGGCCCATGCTGTCTACTGAATCATTAGGTATCATATGTGCATTACAGACAGTAAAAGGGAAAATAGGGCATAGGGAATAGATTCCATGAAAGCACCTCCCAGTTCTATACACGGGTCCTCGTAAATGTCATTGGCCAGCACTCAGGTGCATAGGAAGGTAAGCATACAAACACAGTCTTTAACTGTACTTTTTCACTTTGAATAAAATATGAGTAACAAAAAGTGAAGGAGAAGTAAATTGGTAGAAACAAGCTGCCTCTGCCCCACTTCTCAGGACTGTTGTGAAGGTGAAGTGAGTTAGTCTATCTGACTGACACTGGCATTATTACTGTTAGCTAACTGTCAAGAAAATGTGTTGTTATTTAACTCACTAAAATACATAATCACATTTAAAAAGAAATTATCTATGCTTGTAAGCCATGTAGATGCCTTTATTTAAAGCTCAGTAAAGTTTTAAAAGAAATAGATAAAAATGTCAGATAAAATATGTAAGAACTCCAACTTAAGACAGTAGTTACAAATTAGACTTTAGAGAGTTTGTAAATGAGTGAAAATTTGATTCTTCATAAAAAGATCTAAGTGTAGGAAACTGTAGAAAAACCCATATATGTGAGGAAGGAAAGTGGCTTTCTTCATTTCTAGAACAATTCTCAATAAACAACTCAGAAGTGATGATAATAGAATGTGGGCACTTCCCCAACATTCACAGATTTTCACACAGTTCCACACAAGGGCCTGTGTAGGTGGAGACTGACGGAGAGAAAGTGTTCCTGTTCTCCTTCAGAAGCTTCTAATCTGTTCTCCGACTTGCTTTTTTCTATTTTTGCCAGTTCTCCTTTTTCTCTTTTTCCCTCTTAGTTTCTGCTTCTCTCTACTTCCTCTGTCTTTCTTCGTGCATTTTCCCCTTGGACTTGGCCATGTTTTTGAGGTTTAGTGCAGATCACACCAATGACTTTTATTCACTTTTAGAATTATGTCACCCTGAATCACTGCTTTGGGGGCAGAGATGGTGTTGGGTTCTCTTAACCCTATTTCTCTCTCTTAACATGTTCTCAAGACTAAAATGGAAAAACACTGTAAGAAACATGGTAGGAGAATAGGTTTAAGCTCTAAATGTGTGCCAGTGCATCATCTTTAGATTTATTCTCCTTTCTCTTTAAGACTAGCAAAATGGGGCTGGGCATCTGGCTCGGTGGTGGCACTGCCTGCCATGAAAGCACAAGGTCATAAATTTGATCCCCACTGGCATAATTACATAAAGGCTTGTTTTAAGAATTAATTCTCCCAGGGCCGGAGGGTTAGCTCAGCGGTTCCGGCACCTGCCTCGAAAGCTCAAGGTCCTGAGTTTGATCCCCACCCCCCCCACCCCCCCGTAACCATATACAATGCTGGGCGTGGTGACTCATGCCCACCAGCCATCAATACCACATACCACAGTGCCGGGCGTGGTGGCTCATGCCTGTAATCCCAGCACTCGGGAGGCAGAGACAGGAGGATTGCTGAGTTCGAGGCTTGCCTGGGCTACATAGTGAGCTCAGAGCCAGCCTGAACTACAAAGCGAGACCCTGTCTCAAAACAAAACAAAACAAAACAAAACAACACACAAAAAAAGAATTAATTCTCCCAATGTATGCAAACTTCACACAGCAGTAAAAAGCTGGAAAAAAGTAAAAAACTAACATGGAAACATGTTAGCTCTGCTTATAATGATCATGATAATGAAACTAGATACAAGAATTCCACAGTCAAGTTTCTGATATCTACAAAATATTGTTAGTAAATAACGCTATTTTACTGTTAAACAAGTATTTTACTATGCCATTAGATCAGTTAGAATTTCCCATATGGTGTAAAACAAAAACTGGAACCCAATATGCTAAGTTTGATTCATCTGTCATGTAAATTTTATTTTCTGATAACATAATACAAATTGTCCAAAGTCTGTCCTTGTGGCACTAGTCCCACAGGCAGTATAGTCACACATTCATCCTTAGCCTTCCATCATTGGTCTAAATCACAAATGTATCATCTCTCTAGTTAAATATCTTTCTTGTAGCTTGACGTACACATACCCTTGTGTGTTCTTTACTTTTACATTCACCAAACAAGAATATTGGAATTTAGAAATGCAAGCTGAAGTTAGTGAGGTCCAGCTACAGTAATTCAGACTGTCTTGATGGCTATGCTGAGTCACAGCATCCTCCCAAATTAAAAGATGCAAGTATTTGACAGCACAGATACATGTGATCATGAGCTAGCTGGTCAGCAGTCCACTGAGATGCCTTACTTCCAGGGAACAATTGGGAGACCACAGGCCAGCTATAGCTTCAGGATAGAAACTCCATGCGGCAGTTGTTAGTTTCATGGAGGATTTCAGATTAAAAACTGTTAGATGGTACTTATATGGATAAGGACTATAATGTGCTAACACACAAGAAGTAAATGAATATCTCACGTATTATCAATAGCTGAATTAAGTTAAAACCCATTCATATGGTGATTGGCTGACTATGAATTAAATGCCTGAATGTGCCATATACTTTGGGTCAGTGTTGTGTATGTGGTGATAGTCATGAAATTACTGTATTTAATGTTGATTATGCATTTTATGTTATATGTACATTAATTAGTGGGTACAGATTAATGCCCAAAATATAGAGCATAAAAAAGTGAAATTTAGATTTTTTTTAATACTGATATAGTATGTAAAATTTTGTAACAACAATTTGAGTATAGTGAAATTAGGAAATAATCTAACTAGAATTTCAGCTTTGGGCTGGCTGAGGGTAGAAATCCAGGCTGATTTCCTGATTAACTTAAGAAGTAGTCTCCATTTCTGATTTACAAGACTAAATACATGCAAAAAGACTCTTCATTTGAAAAACTTGCCTTGAGTTAGGATTGTTAATGATTTAAACATTAGAATACTTAAAAAGCATAAAAATGATCTAGTTGTCCAATGATAAATGGGTTTTCAACTTGCTGACCTTCAATTAGTATTAAGATACTAAAATTTAGAACAGGAGTTTGGTTTACAGGGTGTCATGTTATACCTCATTGTTTTGATGTGAATGGAGATTAAAGCTAGACTGAAGACAGAGATTTACTAGGGCCATTACACCTCCAAATTTATTAGGAATTTATCCTAGGATTGCATATATGAGCAGAAAATATCATTCTGATTTAATGTGGGTTGTGGTATGAAGAGAGGTAAAAAATTCTCTAGGTCTCCTAAGAATCTAGGCAAAAAGAAAATAATTATTAATAGAATTAGTATTATGATTAGAAGACCTAGTAAATCTTTGGGTAATATGAAATGGATTTTTATCAGAGCCTGAATTTTTTTTCATGCATTACTAGACACTGTTTTATGGAGAAAGAGTAGGTGGATATTACTAGAGCTATGATGATCAGTAGTATGATAAAATGAATTGCAAAAACTTGTGTGAGTTGCTATTGTCTCTTCAGATTCATTCTACTAGGTTAGTGCCAATGCAGGGATAACTGATAAGAGATTTGTAATGACTATAGCTCTTTAGAAATGCTGGCTGTCTTCATGGCAGAAAGTAGCCTATAAATGTTGTAGCTATGACTCCAAATAGCAGTACATCTCCAATATTTCAAGTTTCTAGGAAACTGTATAATCCATAATGAAAACCTCACCTGGTATGGATGTATCAGCAAATGAAGAATACTGATGCTCCATTTAGAAGTTAGTAGTGGACAATCCATCCACAGTTTACATCTTGGCAGATATATGTGACAGGTGAGAATAGAGTGGTTTTATTTGGTATGTAGCATATTTCTAGAAAAAGTCCAGTGATGATTTATAAAACTAGACAGGTTCCTAACTGAGAGCTGAAATTTAATCACACAGATGTTAGATGGGGCTGGTAGGTCAATAAACAAATAGCTAGGAATTTTAATGAGGGGATAGATTTTTGTAGATGTTTGTGGTTAGGGTATTACTTGAAATATGATGACTTTCTGTATCATTTGGCATGGTTACAGTTTAGATAGGAATCCTGACTTTAGATACTTTGCTCTTATTAAGCAACTTATTTGTTGTAAATTTTGAATGTTTTTCTCCAATACCTTCCCCTTTTTATGGAGGGTTGGCTTTCATTCTAAGTGCTGGTGTTAGGTGTGCTCTTGTGTTAAATTTTGTTGGTTCCCTTTTTAAATGGAGCTGATTTTAAGTTAAATTTATTTATTCATCATTCACTAGACAGAATAATCCAAGCTTTATCAGGCAATCTCTACAATTTTTAGTCTTGGCTGATACACACACTTGTCTAATTAATGTGGATATGTCTACTTTTTGTCTGGCCATCTGAAATAAATGCTCTCAGCCATTCAACACCTTACCAAGCACATATGGTATCTCTTCTTTCTCATAGACCTTTTCCCAAGACACTGACATGTTTTGACAGATTCTCCCTACCTTTATCAAAAACAAAGTTCTTAAAATGGCTTTGGCTGATGGATGATTTCAAGAATCTAATGTAAGTGATAACTATTCTCTCTGAACAAGAAGCACACCAGTACATGCATCCAAAATTTCACATACAAGATTAAGAGAGTCACAGACCTGATACCAACAAGTTAGCTCCTTACAATCCATCAGAAATTTTATGTTAATGTGTGCCATAAAATAATACCAAATATTATCATATAGATGAAATGTACAAAATCACAAACAAAATTTAATTTCTCTGCAACCTATAGTTTGTTTAAACTAACAAGTTTTTTTTTCTCAATTATAAATGTGGCCTCAAATTTTAGGGTAGGAGTCCTCTTTCCCTCCTCAATATTCCAACCTTCACAAATGATTTACAAGTAAATATAATGATCTTTTTTATCCTATAAAACTAAAATTGGACAAAGAACATTTCTAAAATCTATGTGGTGACTTTCCACTTTATTCCAATTCTTATACAGCCAAAAACATTTCAATTTCTGATCATGCTCACATATCATCACTATCCATGAAAAAATTCTTTGCTTCTCTAACAGTACCATACAACAACTTAACAAGGCATGAATAAATCCTGTAACAAAATTCTTGAGAGTCAGGGATAAAAACAGTTATTGTTATACAGGTGTGATACAATTTGTACTAGTGTCTCCATACACTGTTCTCACTTTGTTGATACTTGAAGTTTGAGAAATTCAATGGTCATGTGTCTCTTAAGGGCTTAAAAACCAGTAACTATAATTTATTTCTGTATAAATCTAGAGCCTAGATTCTCTCACATGTGTATTTCTATCAGACAATATATTTATATTTACTTATCTATTCATATGTCCTTTTCCCCAACATTTTTTACCTGTTGTAACAGATGTATGATTTTAGTTAAAGAAATACATTCATGATTATAGCCTATGTGCACTAAATGCAGGCAAAGTTTTCTAGGTTCCTTTAAAGAAACAAGAGAGTGAGCAAAGGAAGAAATAATGTAATAGTGCAAGTGGCTCTGCTCACCATTTTGTCAGTGTGTGGAGCCACAGAGGGTGTGAGATGAGATGAGTGAGTCTGTCAAGATTCAGGAGCTTTCAGAATGAGAGCAAAGTGTGACACAAATGAGTAATATCCGGTATTGCAAGTGTATATTTTATACATTTATGTTGTATTATATACTCTAATATTTATCCAAAACTATTTATTTAAAATTTCACAAGTAATTTTGATCACATATAACAATATACAGACTATTTCCTGACATTAAATCCAGCCAAATGTGAGATGTCACTGTGTTGTCTTCACATTGTATTCCAAATAAGGGAAACATGCATCAGTAACAGGAAGATGGTCTGAAAGGTATCTTCAAAGTGAGAATCCAGAGAGACAAATGTTGATGGTTGCTTTTCAAATGTATCTGGAGAAAGGACATTCTGGCCTAAAATACAACCATCTAGTTAACTTTACAGTATTACAAGTGGATCAGTTGGCTTATGCTATTAGTTGACATCACAAATTACTGACATCATTCAAGTAAATTTTTTTACTATCTCATCAGACATACATGCAATTTTAAAATTTTGTTTTCATGTACCAACAAAGAAATAATGTAATCAGCTTGAGTTGTATTATATGCATCTAATCTAACTGTTTAGAATTCTACGTTTCTTGTTTTGGTTTGGTTTAGTTTTTTGTCCAATAGTGTTGTTCTATGTCTTTGCATACAGAGAATCAACTTAGCTATGATTCTGGGTGACTACATTAATCAAGGAATTCTAAAATCAAAGCCTAAACCTTTAATGCCACCATGAGAAAACATGAAAAGACCTATGTGTAATGGAAGAGGTAGAAGATGGAAGGTTGTGAGGGGTAACTGTCATGTTAACTTGGAGACACTAGTGAGTCTTTGTGGCACTGGGGCAGGTAAGACGAGTTGTTGGATGGATGGATGGATTGTTTGGTGGTACCAGGGATCAAATTTGGGCCCTCGTGCTTCCAAGGTAGATGCAATACCACTTGAGCTAAATCCCTGGCATGATAAATTTCTTTTACTTGGTTGAGATCAGTAGGCAGATACTGTCATCTGCTTTTGGTTCTTTCTTATTTTCCATTTTGCTTATTTCTCTATCATTCAATATCTAAATAGAGTAAGATCCTCTTTATTATTTTTTCCCTGTAAAACCATGCCTTTTGAAGATGGCTCCATCATATGCCAGTTCTAAATTTATTTGAATGACCTACTTTTATGGACCAGGCACAGTTCTTCTTTCAGCTATGACTGTTTTCAAGCTCCTTTAATTCCTCACAGACAATTCTGCTACCAGTATGGAAGGTAAATTGGAAGAGAATCTGAAAACTGGAAAAACTAAATATGAAACTATTTTAAGTCTAAGTAAAATATAAAAGAAACAACATTGTAAATGAAGAATTTATAAGCATTCAACTGCAGAAAACTGACCACTAGGTTTCTGTCTTAGCCAATAAACACAACTATCAAAGAAGCAACTTGAAAGGGGAAAATAGAATGAGTATGGATCGGGAAGGTAAGAAATGGAAGTAGGGACAATTTAATATATTCAACTTTAGAAATGTGAGTCTGAACTACCTAAGAAGTATCCAGGGGTTCTTGATCACTAGGAACTTAGATACAGGGAGTACACACATACACACACAGAGAGTACTGAAACTAAAAACAGAAAGCATACAACTGATAGAAGCCCATGTTCATATGTGAAGTTTCTGAAGGAAGACAGATAAATGAGAAAAAAGGGAAAACATAATCCTTTGGGAGACAACTCCATCAATGTAAAATGGAGACCATCCAGGGCAGAGAGAGACAGAAAAAAAAAGTCAGAAAGTAGTTTATGGACCAGAAGAGACCCATCTTGAAGGCTGGAAGTCAAATTAATTTCTTGATAGTTATTTTGGTCCATTTGGTAACTACTAAAGAATACAGAAAAGGAAGTTAAAGGAGATAGTCTTGCTTAAAGACTAGAAATCTATTGAATGGTATTAAGACAACACTGGTGACACTTGTAGACCATTTTTATAGATTGGTGAAAATGAGTATCTTTTTACAGTAGGTTGAATAAGTAAAAGATGAAGATTTAAAAGCAGGAATTCATCTTATCTACAATGTCTTTTCTATTAGAGAATAAAATACAGTTAAAAAAATGGTAAAGTGAAATACCTCGTATAACGTTCTCATATTTACACTGTCAATATGTGTCATTTGTGAGTGTGTCTACGTGCCCTTTCACCCTTGATAAGTGGAAGTTCCTTTATGTGAAGATAAGCCTCGAGACCATTTTAGTATCACGCAGTAGTTTGCACCTGCCAGTTTCAGTAAGTATCTGTTGGCCAAATAAAAGAATTGACAAAGACACAAAGAACTGAGACCACATGTGTTCTACATCCCAGGCATAACATTTAGTCCTTTGTCTTGTAAAAACATTTAGCCTACAATTTGAAACAACAGAGAGATACCGAGTTTTCTGCTTTACGCTTTCTGAATGCCAGTTTTTGGCAGCCCCAGTGGAGGAGCTATTAGGCTGTAGAGAACACACTGACAACCAGCAGAGGTGTAAATGGCCGTTCTGATGGCCCTTCTCCAACAAAGGCTTTTGGCTCCTCATGTGCTTTCCCATTTATCTGTCCTCTTACAAGAAACATTTTTTTCCCTGTGTAACAAACTACAAGCACTTATTTTATTTTACTACTGTTCTTGGCAGTGCTACCAGGCCAATTTCCTTAGTGCCATTTTAATTAATCATATGCTTTGCTCTTGCTTGAGTTCCAAGTTCATCTCAAGGTACAACCCCAGCTAGACCTCTAGATCTCCTCTACCTCTGCACTGAAAGGGAGGCTATGATTGATCTGGGTGTCATAGAACACACCACTGAGCATGAATAGAAGAGGGGCAGTGTGTACACAAAGCTACAGGAAGGAAAAGAAAACAGCCTAGGACAAATGTGCCAGAACCTAATTTTTAGAATAGCCAAAGGACAAATATGGATAAAAGTAACATACAAGATTTTGTAAGCCTTTGACTTTCACCCCAGGTGTGACTTTCTATACAGCCATTTTTTTTCCTATTAAGCCAAGTAAAGAAATACAATAAGCATGTCTCCAGTTAAACATCTGCCTCCTTGACATCCTGTTTCCCAGCACCAGTATCCTCTTAACAACACACACAAAGATAGCCTCCAATCATAAACAGCCCCATCACACAGCTGACCCAATCACTTCAAACCATGTAACCATGATCCCACCTATCCCTTCACAACATGCACCCTTCCCCCCCCCCCC
>PVIC010050080.1:0-12942 GCA_004025085.1 Thryonomys swinderianus | reverse complement strand
GAGATGTCACTAATTTTTCTTTTAAAAAATCCTGTTTAATTAGGTTAAACAACTCATTCAGGTTCATAGTAAGAGTAGGTGGGTGATGTAACTTCTGTTCCCATTCATTCCAATATTTGCTAATAAAATTCATCTTTGTACTTGTAATATTAGCTTTATGAATTTCTATCTTTAAATATGTACCTGCTACATTTTTTAGTTAACTAGTTCCTCCTAACTTCTAGCTGGAAGGAGTAAATATTTTACACTTATGATTTTGCTACTAACTTTGTTCCTACACTGTTTCCAGGAAATGGGGTTTATCTGGACCGTGTGAACATGGTAACATTCTTAAGCTTTTATTAATGACTATTGCATGTCACATGCTGAAAGAGAAACACTAGAGAGATGATTCGCATCCTAGAGACACTTCAAGGTGATTGACTTGATTCAAGATAGAATAGTAGTCAAGTAAAGGACAGATCCCCTGTGCATAACAGATCCCAACAAAACTTCACCATTCATCAGCGTGAGAACCAGGTGTGTGATATATTGCTGCTGACAAGTTGCTGATGACAACACTCTATTTTAAAAATATGGTGTAGGTATTCGCATTCTCTGGCCATGCTTTGTGTTTTACTCTTTTTTTTTCCAAGTTAAACAATAGTTTTTCAAGTTAAACAATAGTTTTTAAAACTATGACTCAGTCTCAGAGGTGATGACATGATGTGTGACTACTGCCTGAGAGAAAGCCAACACCTTATTTCTGTTTATATATTTATGAGCTGTTTCACTCTGTCAGTTGTGTTCTGTGACACTCAGTGTTGAATCCAGGCCCTCATGCCTGCTACACGTCAGTATGAAGATGTAAAGTGTTTTGAACTCAAGTGTTTACATTGAATTGAATGCCACTCAAACACATTCGTCATTTTAAAATAAAAATGTGAAAGAATGGACAGAGTGCCATTATGTTATTCAGTTTCAAAAATGCACAGTGGTTTTCACGTGGGGTTTATGGCCAACTCTTTCTGTTTCCATGAATACTTTTTCAGGGAAGTGGAATTGATATGATACCAAGAAAATACAGGCAGTATGAATTATACATGGACCCAGACTTGGTGAAATATCAGAGCAACAAAGCTAAACTTTTAAAAATAATAAGAATTGTATCAGTACAGCATTTCCAGAAGTATACTTTGCCAAATGCTGGATTGTACCATGTGTATAAATATTACCATAGAAGCTTGGAAAAGCTACTGAGTCACCTGTGGTGCTGCACACTTGTCATCCCAACTACTTCAGAGGCTGAGGCAGAAAGATCTCATGTTAAGGGCCTGTTCGATGGACTCAGTAAGATCTTTTTCAAGCATTAATTTTATTGGAACGATTTAAATACACATAGCGATCACATTCATCAAAGGGAGTTTGTAACTGTACATGATATAGCTTGATTCCTCTTTTTATTCGATTCCCTTCTCTCCATTCATCCTCCTGTCTTGTTTACAAAAGCTTTGTTCCCACTTTTTCTTTCTTTTATCAGTTTTTCCCTTTCCCCTCTTCCCCTTTACTTTATCCCTCTCCTTTCAAACAGTTTCTTCCCATTTCATATTGTCTATTATATATTTTGGGCCTTATTTACTTTTTCAATTTTTCACACTAGAAAGACAATGGAATGTTTACTCGTGTCCAGCTTATTTTACTCAAATGTAGTCTCAAGTTACATCCATTTAGCTATAAATGTCTCAGGTTTATCTTTATGGCTGAGTAGTACTCCACTGTACATAAAATACCCCCTCATTTTTATTCATTCGTCAGTTGACGAATATTTATTTAAATGTTTCCAAGGTTTAGCTGTTACAAACTGTGTTGCTATAAACATGGGTGCACATATATCATTGTGGTATGATGCTTTTAATTCTTTTAGGAAGACACCCCACTAGGGGATAGCTGGGTCAAATGGAACCTCTAATCCTAGTTTTTTGAGGAGCCAACACTGATCTCCACAATGGCTACACTAGTCTACATTCCCACCAACAGTGGAAGAGGGTTTCTTTCTCTCCCCGGTACCCCCCCAGCATTTATTGTTGGTCTAGATAGCAGCCATTCTTTCTGGAATGAGATGAAACCTCAGCATTGTTTTAATTTGCATCTCTCAGATGATCAGTGATACTGAACATTTTTTACATGTTTGTTTACTGTTTCTAATTCTTCATCTGAGAAGTGTTTATTCATTCCAGATACCCATTTTCAGACTGGGTCTTTAAACCTATGGGTTCTGATTTTTTTTTTCAATTATTTGTATATTCTGTATATTAGTCCTTCATCCGAGGCACTAATTACAATTTTTCTCACTCTGTGAGACTCCATTGCAATGACTCCATTGGAATTTCTTTCTGGATGCAAAATCTTTTTAGTGAGATCCCAATTCCTAATCTTTTGCATTCTTTCCTGTGCAGTTTGGGCTCTGTTCATGAAGTCTTTTCCTAACCCTATGTCTTCAAGAGCTCTGCCTATTTTCTTTTCCAGAAAATTAGTATTTCTGTCTTAATATTTAAATCTTTGATCCATTTTGACTTTAGTTCAGTGCATGATGAAATACATGGATCTAGTTTTAAAAATCTTTGTCATGCAGAAACCTAGTTTTTCCAGTACCACTTATTAAGAGGCTATCCTTCCTTCAGTCAGGCTGTCTCAAAATTAAAAAACAAAAGCCGGGCGTGGTGGCTCACACCTGTAATCCCAGCACTCGGGAGGCAGAGGCAGGAGGATTGCTGAGTTCAAGGCTTGCCTGGGCTACATAGTGAGCTGAGGGCCAGCCAGAACTACAAAGCGAGACCCTGTCTCAAAAAAAAAAATAAAAAAATAAAAAACAAAAATAGTTCTGAGTATGTTGATCAATGGCAAAATGTTTGCCTAACATTATGCAAGGCCTGGGGTTCAATATTATATATATATATATATATATATATGTATATATGCATATGTATGTATATATGTATATATGTATTTGTATATACATGTATACATATGTATATAGGTGTTCAAATGTATATGTGTTTATGCATGTATACATGCATGTGTGTATATGCACACGTGTGTGTATATATGCATGTATGATATATGCATGTGTATACACATATGTATGTATACATGCATATACATGTATATATGTATCCATGTATATATACTTGGATACATATATACACATATATGTGTGTGTGCGTGTGTGTGGGTGTGCGAGAGCGAGAGAGAGAGAAACATGAGACAGAAAGAGAGAGAAAGACCCTCAAAGACTGAAGACACAGGCAAAGGCAGAGACTAAAAGCATTGATAACCATCCAGACACTTCTTAAATTATGCCAGGGATACCCTACCCCACTATCATTTGTTCTGATGATCAAAAAATGAGACCATTCAAAATTTACAATCCTTTACATGATGATTTCTCAAAAAGTTCTTTAGAAATTTTGAGTTTTTTTATTTTATTACATTGAATGAATACAATATAAACAGCAAAAATACTTGTAAATTGTTTGGCTTTTTAGATGCTTCAAATCTTTTTATAAACTACTCATCATGTTGTAGACTTAGTACAAGTCACACATTAGAAGTCAATCTAAAAATCCTATAGAGCTCCTTTTATTCAAAGTTGTAAGCACATTAAGTTTTATAATTTCAGATTTCTCATTACTTTGTCCCCATCTACTCTTATCCATAATTTATTTCATAAGTTTCACAAAATCATGAGGTTTGAAGAAGTTGCTGTGAAAATTGTAGTTGTGAAAATGTCTTCTGTCCAGAATAATGCAGTCTGTGTGAGAAATACACCAACTACATTTACTCTCAGAATCACATATTCCACTATTGTTTCATGATATTCACTGAGTCTTGCAGGACACTCTCAATGAGACCTTGAAAACTAAACCAGTCTTTTCCCTTGTCCATTTCAAGTAATTATATTCTCCTTTCTCAAATCTTACCATGCAATTTTCATCTTGAATTTAAGAGTCTTAGAAATTACGATCATGTAGTTGTGTGACTCAATTTTCAGCTCTTTATATGTATTTGAGGGGAAATCCTGGGTGCTGTAAATGCTTCATGTAGTGTTGCCATAGTTGGCCATGCCAACTATGGGGCATATTTCCTCAAATGGAGAAGAGCAGGTGACTTACTACGTGCTATTTTCCAGGTACTTTGGTTTCTGACTTTACTCTTAAGTAAATCTTGCATTATATACTCTTTATAATTAAAAGAATACTCTTATGTCTCTGAATTTTTTTCTCTTTCAATTTGTTGTTAGCCCCTCATCTTCTTACATTCCTGACTTACAAATATGGGGTAGAAGCAATAAGGGCAGGCAGTACTCACTGAGACCATGCAGGGTTCAAGCTGAGATCTTGCTCTAACTGTGAAATAGAACACACAAGTTTGAAATTTACCATTCAAATAATTTTAACATTTCAATTCTTCTCCTGATTAAATGTTACAATATTTTGATTAATATTGAAGGATATTATATTATTAAATTTCATTCATCATTTTATTTTATATAAAGCTACTGAAAAGTTATGTTATTTGATTTTCCTACTATTGCTATTAAATCCTAATTATATCTGATAAAGATTTCAGTCAGTAGTTTTTCTCCTTGACATTTTACCTCATTGTGTGACATTTTAAATCTTTTCTATATCTGTCCATTATAAATTTCCCATTGAACAGCTTCTATTCAGTGATTTTTAAATATATTCTATAAAAGTTTCAGGTAAATGAAAAGTATATTCTAGAGGATTAATCTTTAAAGAATTATGACCTAAGCTTCCTGGCACATGCTAGTATTCTCAATAGACTAGATGGCCGAGGCAGGAGAATCTCAAGTTAGAATCCAGCCTGAGTAATTTAGATACTACTAAGACTCTAGCTAAAAATTTAAAAAGTAAAAACCAATAAGAGTTAGATATATATCTCTGTGTGAAGGCCTTGAGTTAAATTTCCAGTACCAACAAGTAAACAAATGAAAATAGTAGATATAATAATAATAATACAGTAAAGTATTTTGGGTTATAAAGGAACCAGTTCTATCCAAATAAAATTATCAATATATAAAACAAAAACTAAATCCATTCTATAATTTTGTGTATGATTTTTATCAAAGAGAACTACAGGCCATAGTGGGGGGCTTAAGGTAGAAAATGAGAATGAAATAAGTTTGTAGAGATTGGGGTACCCCAGAGCCGCATAGTATGACATAGCAACATAGAGAAGTGATTGTACAGCTGCCTCCATCTATTCTGTCGAAGAGCCCTTTGTTACACAGCAGAGTTTTATCAACATAGTTTTGTTGACTGTGCTGTGATACCTCCTTGTTTCCCCCAGTGGAGCTTTAGGTGCCTTCTAGATTGGAGCTGACAAACTCATATATTGTGTTTGCTTAAACCTTTTGTAATTTTTTTTTTAAGTGTGGAAGTTGAGTTATGGCATTGAGTGAAGCTTTTGCCCTAGTTTTTCTCTGAAAACAAGTTATATCCTTGTCCTTGTTCCCTTTTAAATTAATTTGTTTCCCTTTTGAATTAATATTGTCAGCAGAAACAACAATATTCTAATACAATCATCTTTCTTAATTGAGGACTTTTAAAAATAAAATTTATTTTCTTTTGATACCACACATCTTCTGAATGCCAAGGCATTAGTAAGTGTGGCAGACTTCTGTGACCATGCAGCTTGGTTCTGTCCACTTGCCTGACTCGGCCACCCTGCAGGGGATGGAGCAGCGCCTGCTGGGATGTCTGGGTGGAGTCTGGGTGCTGTATTCGAGCCCTCACCCTCCCTTTCCCATGGTGTTTCCCCACTCTGCTTCCTGGCTGCCAGTGGATGAGCAGCTGTCCTCCACTGTGCCCTTCTGCCATCCTTTGTCTGCCTTCATGCCCACTCACCATGACTAAACCTAATTATCCAAACAACCCTCTTCTCCTTGTGGGTGTCTAGTGTTTTGATCCCATCAATGTAGAAACTAATACAACATCAACCATATTAAAGATACTATTGCTAAATTTAAGTCAAAGCTCATACTGAACTTCCTAATTCTTAGGATGTTTAAGATAATGGTGTAGTCTGTTTTTTTTTTCAGAAATATGAAAATAGTCTATATAAGCACTGCCTAATCCAGTAGCCATTTACAATTTGTGGTTATGAATATTAAAAATGCTCCTGGCATAAATAAGGAGTTGAAATTTTAGAAACTAATCTGAATTTATTATAATCCAGCCTGGTCTGGTTACTGTGCTGTCTCAGTCATCCACAACCTCAGGAGGGTGAGCTGGAAGGAGGAATTACAACTCCCAGACTCTCTGAGTCTGGTCCTTGGGAGGCTTCTTCTTCTTTATTATGGAAGTTACAGGCATTCACATAGCTTGCCTTGGGATGTGATTGGATGAGAGGGAGGGAGCAGTGCTCCTGGTGGGTGTGATTAGGCACAAGGGTGGAAGCAGCATTTAGCAATGTGTGATTGGTCTGTGTTACCTGCCTCAGTTATCTGCATCACCTGGATTTGTGCATCACTATGGTTTCTTTTTCTTTTTCTTTTTTTTTTTTTTTTTGAGACAGGGTCTCACTTTGTAGTTCAGGCTGGCCCTGAGCTCACTATGTAGCCCAGGAAGCCTCAAATTTAGCAAGCCTCCTGTCTCTGCCTCCCGAGTGCTGGGATTACAGGTGTGAGCCACACGCCTGGCACTGTGGTATGTGGTGTTGATTGCTGGTGGGCTTGAGTCACCACACCCAGCATTGTATGTGGTTACCAGGGATCGAACTCAGGACCTTGCACTTTTGAGGCAGGTGCCAGAACTACTGAGCTAAATCTCCAGCCCAAGTCGCTATAGTTTCTTAAAGGGGCATGGAAAAAGAGGGAGAGGGAGAGGGGGAGAGGGAGGGGAGGGAAGGGGGAAGGGGAGAAGAGTAAGTGGAAGCACCTGGAGAAAGATTTGGCCACAATTTACAGCATTTAACTTCAAAGTCACATATGAAGAAAGAGCCTATATGGTGATTTTTCCTCTTTATGTGAGCTTTTCCTAAGCAAGGGTGTCTCACAATGGTATCTTGTCTCATGATCACTGCATTTATTCTCACTTGTCTTTGGAAGAGTGTGATTGCTCTATGAGGCAGGAGAAAAGCCTCATGGACTAGTTAGAGCCTCGGTTTAGAAGTATAATCCCTGTCATGCGTGCTAACTGTATGTGGTTGGTAATCCTCCTCTCACCCTAATTATTGCCATCTATACTAAATGTATGTGAATTGCTAATCTTAGACAAGTCTTCTAAACTCACAGAATGTTGGTTCATCTATAAGATGGGAACAATAATACTATTTCCTGGTAAAAATAGAATAAAATTAATTCTGCTGATTGTAAAATTCAATACATTTAAAGAGTTTAGCATAATGTTTAACATTTTTATTTTTCCATAAACGTTAGGTCACATGGAATAGTTTAATGAATTTATCATAATTCATGCTAGAAAAACATGATAAAACCTTTCATTTTAATAGGACTATTTTTATCTCATATTTAGAAGATATTTGATAAAATGCCTTGTTTAATGTATTATAGTAGCTCTTGGTGTAGATTATTACTTTGTTTTGGAAGGATATGATACTTCATTAGCTAATTATTGAACTTTTCATACTGTTCCAAAAGGGCTTTCTCCTCAAAGTGAGAAGTTACTTTTTCAGCTTTCACCTGCTCATGATTACATTCTGTTTAAATTTATGGACATGTAATTATAAGATGTATTTGAACTTCAGTTTGGTCTAACTTTCAATGTTTTTAAAGTGTTCAGGTGACAATTTCCTCACCAATATTTGTTAGATGTTTACCAGTGAGGTGTTACAAACAGCCTTTCATAACTATACAGTCTTGATTAGTTATACTTTCCATAGCTGATAATTTTGAAGCTACTTCATGGTTCATTGCTGTGTGTGTAAATATTGGCATTAGTTGCATTCACCTAAAATGGTTCCACTTTAACTATTGAAATAGCTGCTTTAAGGTGCACAGGGTTGTATTCTGCAGTGATGGTAATTATTTAGATAGTTTCCAACTTGCATTGATTTGACTTAGGAATTATTCAGCTTTACTGATAGTGCAGAAGTAAGAGACAATCAGTTGAAACTGTGTTTTGATTTTTTTAATTGATCTTTTATTGCATGCATGATAAGAAGTAGGAAATTTCCCCAGAAAGCTGGTCAGCAGCACTACAGTCCAGATCCCAGAGTCCAGAGGAAAACAACCAGCACTGCACAGGGTACTGTGCTGCTGTGATGGCTGGTAAGGAAGGGACTTTCAATGCATTTTCCTCTGCTGCCTAGGTCAGAAAGT
The DNA here is from genome assembly GCA_004025085.1 of Thryonomys swinderianus. Taxonomy (NCBI): domain Eukaryota; kingdom Metazoa; phylum Chordata; class Mammalia; order Rodentia; family Thryonomyidae; genus Thryonomys; species Thryonomys swinderianus. The sequence continues at coordinate 4,598 of PVIC010050080.1, read as the reverse complement.
TGTTCCTATGCTAACACTGAAGTCATTAGCTGGAGCATGGCTGGGCTGTGTAACATGGAAATGAATCCTTACAGTTACTGAACAAGGTGATGATTTCACTTAGAAGGGAGAAATATAAGGGCTCAATACACTCTATCTAATCTCTTCCTCTGTTTTTCTCTTTTTCCATCCATGGCATCCAAACTAACCATGTGGACAGTGAGAAAAATTTATACATAATAAGCGAGACTACCTGGCCTTTCCATGCTGAGTGGCTTTGTGCCTTGATCTTTAGCCTTTGTGGTCCTGTCCACAGAGAATAATATGCAAAACCTCAGCATGTGATGTTTTTGGTGTAGAGTTCAGAAATTGGTCACATGCTGAAAGCTCTGGACTGTGAATGCCTATGACAGCCGCCTGAGAGTCTAATTTTAGTTCACATTGAGCAATGGCCAGGCATCAGGAGTTTTTCTTGTCACCAGAGGATTCTGACATGCAGCACAGTTTAAGAGAAATGGTCATAATGCCTTTGGTTGAATAGGTCATGCTTCACTGGACGATTTGCTGAGATGTGCTTGTCTTGCCCCTTGTCATAAATGCAGAGTCAAAATGAAATGATCAGTTCTCTCTTTTTAAAATTTCTCTACACAAATAGTCAAATTGAAGGGAACATTTGTCACAGTAATTTGTACAAACATATTAGTTATGTTGGTTTAGGTCTAAAAGGGCCTCCAAAGCTCGGTGTGTTTGGAAGGGGAGCGCTCTCTACCTTCTCAGCAGACCCAGCCAGCCAGAGGTTTAGCAGCTGAGGGACTAGGAGGAGGCGGGGCCTGCTGGGGTCTCAGAGCAAGGACCTGGGAGAGTGGCTTCTCATGCCTGACTTTTCCTTCTCTGCCCTCTTCGTGGGCAGCACGGATTGAGCACCTTTCCTCTGCTCGTCTTTTCCTGCCCTTTCTGCCCCGGAGCCAGCTGCCTGTATCCTGCAACTGCAGGACAAAATAAGCCTTCTCATCAGGTAGGTTTCAGGTGTGGGATACTGTGAGGCAGGAAAAGGAAAGCGAGTAAGTCAGGTAAAGTGCAGAGATCTGAATTTGTTTTCTGAAGGTGATGAGCGACCGCTGTTGACCACACTATTAACTGTCCGTCCGTCAGAGTGCACTTGGGAAAACCCCGGCCTGCAAACTCCAAATCACAACATGATCTCTTGACAGGTTCACAGTCTCATTTTATGGACCAAAGATATCTTTATTTCTTCAACAATATTGAATATTCATTTCTGTTTATCCACACAAACCTACATGTCTCTACCCACGTGTCTAGAATATTCTACTTTCCCGTTGTGTCTACCATTTTATTTTTAATACTGTCAAAACTGATGTGCTTCTCTCAGAACAGTTTAACCTCGTGTTCTGTATTCCACGGCATTCTATCCTCTTTCAGGATTACTTTCTCTCAGATTATTTTAAAGTTTAGCCTCTCTTCTCTTCATGTACTTTGGTTTTCTGTAAGATTTGTCTGCAGACTATCTGTTCCCTCATCGGTATCTAAGTAACATTTATTTCTCTAATACTTTTCTATCAAATTCATCTCTGAGTCATTGTACTCATGTGTACATTTAACATCTTATTTACCAATGGACCTCTTAGCCCACAAACTGCCCTCCACATTAACCCAGCTTCTAACACAACTCTGTAAACCAGTTTAATAGGCTCTGTATTACTGAATTCAAGCATGTGATGTCAGAGCTCAAGATAATATAGAAAGCAAAACAAAGGATTTTATCCCATTTACACGTTATTTTTTTGACAAGAGAAACAAAATTTTAGTGGTCCTGCCAAAATTAAACTGAATTATTAATTAAAATCTTATCACAAAGAAAACTCCAGACCTAAGAAGCTTCACTGGTAATTCCTACCTATTATGTGTTGAAAAATATTTCTAATTGTATGAAACTTTCAAGAGAGAACAAAAATAATATTAATAATTTAATAATAACATTAAACTTTTTTCTTGAATTAATAGTAAGTTAGCAACTTAATATATTAGTTGGTAATAACAAGAAGATATGCCTAACACATTTTGGAAAGTAATAATAACCTTGATGCCTCCTTATAAAGGATGCTGAAAAGGGACACAAGAAGTCTCTATTACCAATTAACTGAAGTCATCATATTGAGCCTAATAATGTTTGAAAAGCATAACATTATGAACAAGTTGGAGTATCTTTCTGGGAATATAAACTTTTAAAATTAGAAAAAGTTAAAGAATAATGCAAAAACATAAAGCAGAAAAACATACTTTAAAAGGTTATGAAACAATTAGCAACCTTCAATATTATTAAAATAACCTTATTAAAGTAGGAAGCTAACCACAATCCTACAATGATTTCCCGTAAAACATAACAAATCAATAGCAAAATATTGTTCCTGTTAAGTTAGAATTCAGAAAAGCATGTATCCTATTACTGCTATGTGCAAATTTGTATTGAGCCTTCTAACAAATTCAGTAATATAATACCAGTGCATGCATTCATACATACATGCTATCATAATTATTTTAATAATTATAGAATGTTTGCACTTGGATATCTCCCTGAAAGATAAAACCGGTTACTCATTAAGAGAATGATTCAGCTAATGGGTATCAAGCAGTTATTGTCACTTACAGGCCTCATCCTGATCACCTACCTATTGCAGCCTCCTGACAGCCGCCCGAGTGACATGTCTGAAACTCTGAGAAGTTAGTGCTTACTAATCCACACGGGAAGCTCCTGAGTTCAAGTTCCACCTCAGTTGTGTCTGTAGAAAGCCAGCACGTATTCATGCAGATGTGAACTTGGAATGCCCTCTAGAATTAAAGGAGCTTGTGCTTGGAATGTAATATTTAATATTTGCTTAACAGATTGCAGAAATCCTAATCCATGTACTTTTATTTCAAACTCACAAAAAGTAATGAGGGAAAGAAGTAAGAATTGTGTGCTGGTAGCTATGTAGCAGTAGATAAAATGTTAATGTAATAAATATTATTAATAAATGATAATATAATTTAATAATAACATTAAACTTTTTTCTTGAGTTAAAATAATAGTAAGTTAGCAACTTAATATATTAGTTGGTAATAACAGTGACTAGAGTAATCTATAACTGAAGACCTTGTATCAGTTCACTACACGCTATTGCCAACTTTCAATAGATATTCCTTAATCAAGAAAAAAATTCAAGAGCCAGAGATTTAGCTCAGTGGTTCAGGCACCTGCCTAGCAAATGTAAGGTCCAGAGTTCATTCCCTGGTAACCACATGCAACAATACCGGGCGTGGTGCCTCACACCCACCAGCTATCAGTACCATACACCACAATGCCAGGCATGGTGGCTCACACCTATAATCCCAGCATTTAGGAGGCAGAGGCAGGAGGATGGCTGAGCTCAGGGCCAGCCTGAACTACAAAGCAAGACCCTGTCTCAAAAGAAAAAAAAAAGAAGTTTAAGTTATGTGAATCATGTGAAAACAAACACTTTTAGGAAGCAGAGTTTCATTGTAGTAATTAGAATTTCTTAAAAAAATTTTTGAAAAAAAATATAATGATTATGCATCATGAGAAATGATCTTGTCTAATATCTTCTATTGTTTTCTCAGTACTTTGAGAAAATTATCACAGTAGACAATACATTTTTGCTGTGCAGAGGGGAGGGTGAATTGAGAGCTGTTGCAAGAACTGAATGATATGTAATTATAATTGCTTTCAAATGTCCTTGTACTAAAAGTAGTTACTGCTCTCACTGTCACGTGGGCTACATTTCTTTACTTTTATTTTTAATGCTCTTTGGACTTAATTTAATATGTCCAAATTTTTCAAGATAGATATTCCAAAGAATTATTCAAATTAATTTAATATATTATTCAAAATAAAACACAGACTATTACATAGTACATCTTAATTATTTTGGATGTCCTTTGTTTCTCAGAAAAAAATGTTCCAATTTTTAAGTTTTTCATAACAAATACATTTACCTTGTTCACTTTGTCCTAAACAATATACATGAACAACTATGTGAAATTAATTTATTTGCAAGGAAATATTGTACTGAAAGGAAAATATAGCCAATGATTTTAAAATCTGAAGGTTAAATAACACATTCATCCTGGCATTATTTGTATATTACATAGATAAATACATATGAGAATGAAAATATACATATATAGCAACCTTACAGAGCTCACTTATAATGAACTAGCCTTAGTAACAAAATTGTTTATTAAAATGAACATCCAGTCCTTGTGCTTATCTTTAATATGACAAATAGGATAGTGGTGATAGCAATAATAAAACATGACACATTCTTTTCATAATAGTTAAATGTCTGTGCTTTTGTAAAAACTGAGCATATTCTGTTTCTGAAGAACCAAGTGGTGACCAAAGCTACTTTAGAAAAGGGTGCTTCTCTCCACTGTCAACAAGTTGAGCCATGTGACTCTTGGTTCTGAGGTGTCATTCTCTTCATTTAGTTGTGTCTGGTTTGTGTTCACCGGATGCTTGCAGTAAACCACCACCTCCACGACCCCAAATCTGGACCATCAAAAAGTCTCCTGCTGTTGCAAAATGTCCTCCAGAGAACAAA
>PVIC010050079.1:0-12915 GCA_004025085.1 Thryonomys swinderianus | reverse complement strand
GGGGGGGGGGGCAAAGCCAAACATTCATAGGGCAAAAATCCCTGATCTGCTTCAAGAATAGTTAATAAGATAAAATATTTATCCTGGATATTTAAAAACTATCAATATCTTTAAACAAAGGGAAAATGAAAAGCAAGGAAAAGGCAGAAGAAACCTAGGGAGGGAGGGAGGCAGGGAGAGGAGGAAAGAGAGAAGAGGAAAGAAAGAAAAGATGAGACCACAGGGATATGACACCTATTTACTATATGAAACCTTTGATTGGATACTGGATTGGGGGAGATAAAGGATAATCCTGAGACAATGCTGAGTGCAACTGTTACACAGGAATCACATAATAGAATGTTATTGTTCCTAGGAGATACTGGAATATTCAGAGATAAAAATGCTATGATGTCTATAACTTATTCTCAGATGGCTCCTCCAAAAGAGGGGGGAACCCAACAATCTAGGTGCAGGATCAATGTTCACTGTACTAGTCCTTCTACTTAACTCTGAATTTCTAAATTAAAATATGCAGAGAAGGGTGACAGAAGGAGTAGCTATTTTTCCCACCTGTGAGGATGGGGAGATAGGAAATTTTCCTACACAAAACTCAAAGAATATATTAACAGAGCCCAGAGGGGCAGGTGCTGTTTAAACTACTAACTCAGAATCCACTCAGGTACTGGAAGTTTCCACTCACTGTGGCTAAAAATCGTTCCAGAAGAAAAAAAATCCCACATAGTAATTAAAGTCTACCTACTATATTTGCCTAAGTTAGGGTTTTGATGAACTTATGGGAAACATTAAGGGCCCTGTATATGGTAGAGCCTCATAGTGAGACATGTAAAAATCTGTGCATAGGGAATCCTATAATAAATAAATCCCACATACAGAGACTGTATACCTATTCTAGTTGATAGTACCTTTAACTTCTCCCAAAGTTGTGTATCTTATTTTCTATCAGTGTTTCTATTCTTTTGTCTCACTATGGAAATTTCTCAATTTGTATTTTTCTAAAAGAATCTATGATCGAAAATGTTACAGCGATTGTTCCACTGTTGCGACCACAGACACCACTTAGGTTATGTCAGGAAATCTCACCTATTCACCACCTTCCCTCCCTGCCCATCCCTACTGGCCACTATGAAACAGAAGCCTCTGTGTCTGAATTTTAATGATGAACTTGAGTCTTATAAGCAAATAAAATTTACATGCCACTTGAGATTTTATTAAGTGTTTTCATGGCACACACCAAATTCTCAGCACAGATATAAAAATGGAAGAGAAAAAGCAATAAGATTTAAGTAAATAAGACAGCTAGCCTGACTGTGTTAAGTCACCAAATGTGAGGAGAGACTACAGGCATCTTAGAAGGCTACAGCAAGCCGCAGAGGACACATTCCCTGGCATGCTGTGCTGGAGATGAGTGATCAGCAAATGCTGCAGGAGGAAATGCAGTCTGGGGCCTCACAGCGGGGACCAAGCGATTCTCACCTCACTTTTAGCTCAGCCCCTGACCCCTGTATCCTTGAGCTAGACAGTGAGGCCTCAATGTCCTCGTCTATCAACGAGGGATGGAACCCTGGTCTGCCACTAGGGTGGCCTGTAACTTGGCAAATATTGAAAATTCAAAACACCCTTGACAACCACAGATTCCTGCCTATGTCTCCTGTGAGGAAGCTACAGAGCCTGACATGCAGAGCATGACAGACACTTGATTGATTATGCTTCTTGCTTCTGTACTTGTGAAAGAAGATTCATGCATCAAAATTTGGAAAAGAATATTTCAGGCTCCTGGGGACATGAATGTATTTTGATTCATACTTAATAAACTGCCCCAGCTCCAGTCTTGATTCTAACAATGCACCCCAAAATGGAAGGCTGGGGATCAACGGGCTCACTAGCAAGAACCTCTGCCATTAGGAACAGAATGCTCTTCCGAAGAGCCCAGCTTGATTATTATCTAGCTCTGCCAGAATCACCAAGCCTACTTCAGTCTCTGGACGCCAATGGCAAAGTGACTTCCTAACTTTGCCAAGATTTGAAAAAAGAACTAAGCAAAAAAAATAAAAAATAAAAATCCCCAAGATGCTGCAGTAAAGAAGATGGTCAGCTCTTCCTTCACTTTTTAAATACCAAATGCAAAGCTGAGAAGATGTAAAACATGTCTGACTAGGCAAGGCTCATCCCAAAGGCCTCAGATAATCAAATAGGGTGGGTCTTGCTTAGGCTTACAGACCACAAATACATATTTGAGGGATGGACAAGGAATTCCATGGAACCCACCCAAGGAAGTGTCTCACATGTCCTCTCAGATACACACCAAAACCAGCTTCATGCTTTCTCCTTTTTTGAGAATTAAAGAGACCACCATTCATATTCCCACGACCTCAGGATCTTATGTGGTAGGACTTTGCTACAATATATTCTCTTATTCCCAAAAGGGTACTGACTTTTCCGACAAGGATGGGTGGGGGGAGAGACACTGATATGCATGGGTCAGCCACCTCAGCTGAGCATTGCTATTGCAGGGTTCTCATCTAAAACATGAGAAAAAGCCTGCAATCTTACAAAGGTGGTATAGTCTGGTCTGCTCTAATAATGTGCTAAGTTTTGTACAGAACTCAGATCTTCACAAAGGGAAGGCCTGCACTTCAGGAGAACAGTGGTCAATTCAGGCAGCAATTCAGGTAGGAGCCATCTGACTACATATCAAGTTGCATTTGCCAATCAAGCTTTATTGTCAGTCATAAAGTTGATATGTGCATCTCCACCTGTCTGACTTTTCTTTTGATCTCTCAATTGGTTCTGATTCAAGAAGAAGAACATATTATTTTTATTGGATCCTAAAACTGGACCATATTTTCCAGGAAATTCTTTTCTATTAGCCATAAACACCCCCCACCCCCTGAAAGTGAGAGGGCAGCACCATGCTCAAATACGCCTTTCCTAGGAGGGAAGAGCTTTACCAGGTTTGCTGCAATTTTTTAAGTTCTGGAACTGTCCATGGAAGAAAAATGAATGGTACCCAGCTGCATGATTTCAGGCTGCATTTTTATTATAGGCTTCTAGTATAAATCACCAGAACAAAGCCTTATGAGCCACCGAATGTCAGAGGCAGAAATAGTGTCACAGAACAGAGGTGTTTTTTTAAAATCTGCTACATATTTATATCATCAAATTATCCCTCAGCTTTTGTATTCCCAGGTACACTGCCACCTCCCTTGTCTAACATTATAGATTTTTTTCATAGGGATACACAAGATTCATTTTGACAATTAAGATGTCTAAGTATGGCACTCCCCACTCTAACGAGGGCTTGCCATTTTTGTGCTCAATATTTCATATTTTGAGTTGAAAAGAAAACAATAAGGGTATGTGGAAATGGGAGAAAGGTATTCCCTAAATATAATACTGCTAGTTTCTTGCTCAGGAATGAACCCGGAAAGATGAGCATGCTCCCTAGATAGGTTTCACTATCCAAAAAGGAGCACAGAGTTGCCAGGAATGTAGGTGAGTCTGAGAGGTATCCTGATACCCAGGTGATTGACCTGGGGACAAAGCTGGATGAGTTCCCTCAGGTTTCCCAGAGCTGGAGAAAATGAACTCCCAAGACCCTCACTGATGCCTCCGCTAGCATGAGCTACTCCTCTGTGTTACGGTACTGATTTTTGTTATTCTTGCAGTGGAATGATATCACAACATCACTTCCACACAGAAGTGAGGGGAATAATTTATGAAGGATGAGACTCCTTCTAAATGCACTGCTATAGTTTGGGTATAAAAATGTCTTCCAAAGGCCCAGGTATTAAAGGCTACTTTCCTACTGAAAAGTGGCAGAATCATTAAGAGGGAGGATGTGCCTCTCTCACCCCTGGTGCCTGGAGGTGAATGGGCTTCCTCATTACATGTTCATGCCATGATGTTCTGCCTTGACACAGGACCAAAGTATGGTCAAGTGAACATGGACTGAAGTCTCTGAAAGTGTGAGCCAAAATAACCCTTTCCTCTTTTGATTTTTTTCAGGTATTTTGTTATAGTACTACAAAGCTAGGTAACACAAACACCTTTTAAGTGCAGTATGTAAGCATGTACACCCCTGTACGTGTAAGGATATCTGGAAAAAGCTCAGTCCCTTCATCCATGTTGGTGGCAAGTGCACAGATCTCCGCTTTGGCTGGGGTGAAGAACCACAATATCACAAAACAACAGAGAAGACCTGCAGAAGTCAAGAGGGAGCGAAAGGACAGGGAGTCAAAGAGAGATGTGTATGAGAAACATTGGTCTTAATCCAAGTGGGACATTAGGTAATTGTGTGACCTCCATTTCTTTCACATGTAAAAAGATGGAACTGAGTGACTTTCAGAATCTCTTTTTATTCTAGCCTCATGTGGTTTTGAGTTTTAAGAAGCTAAGTAGTTCCACACTGTTCACGTACTTTATTCTGTAGGACAGTCTTCTAAACGGAACATTGTTCTCATTTATATTAAAGACTGTAGCAATCTGGCTTTCTGGGTTAACACAGACCAGAAAAAATAATTGAAAAGTGGAAAATAAGCAAAAGGTCCCTAGAGTCAAATATACTGATCGTGGCTTTTAAACAGTTGAGAGGCAGTGGCTATAAGTGCAACCCTAACCCTAACCTTTTGGAATCTAAAAAGAATGGGCTATCTCTAGCCATTTACTATACAATCAGATAGCTTTACACACTTCAATAGGTCTTCAAGGGACTATTATATTACAACAATGAGCAATATCTGAGTTTGCTAATAAGGTTCAACATACCTATTTAAAAGCTGGGAAGCATATAATGCGTTTAAGAAACAGTCCCATACTAAAGTTAAAAAAACATCAAAGGGGTTATAGATGCTTGGGAAATTCTTTCATACAGACCTCTCATTTATGTGTGAGTATACAGAATAGACATATTGTGGCATTTATGTGTACATTCTAAATAAGGTACTGTCAAGTCATCCAAGAAAGATTTGTGAATGCTTTTTAGAACTTTAAGCATAGAATCTAAAACATGAAGTACATAAAAGGATGGTCAATCAACTTAGGAAAAAAATATGTATTCACAGAAAGTAGAAGTACAGTATTACTCTAACACAGACTGCATGTGGGTAGTGCATGTCAAACTGCCAGGGGTGAGGGACGTGAACATGACGAGGGAAGCCTTCGAGAATCCACTGAAAGATTATTTCTTCTTTTTTTCCTTTGTAAGACAGAATCTTTTTTTTTTGGTCTATGTTTTGTACTCTGAGAAGCTACTTTGAAAATAATGATACATAGTGCATTTACTATTGCTATTCTCTTAGTACTGTATTTTGCTATAAAGTTGTTTTTATTTTATTTTTTATAAATCCACTTAATTTTTAGTATATGTGCTGCCGAAGCAAGCACTATAAATCCACTTAAGAGAGGGGGGTGGTCCATGGCAGGGAAAAGAGTCAAATGTTTCTCCCAGGAAGAGAGAGGAGGCCTGCTGAAGGCCAAAGTCCCTCTTTGTCAGGAGCTGTCCAAGTTCAAGGCAGACATCCAAATAACAATGAGAAAAGGCAAGGTCGGGCCACTGTAGAGTTTCAGAACAGAAAGGAAACCCTTCCACATGTGTGAGTCTGATTTCTAAGACCACCTCCTTTACAGGCACAAAGAGACACAGGGCAAAACACTTCACACCAGGAACAGAACACAACACTCCAAGGGAATGGAGGGAAAACATAAAAGCAACTCCAGAGAGTGACTGGCAAGAATAAAGACTGAGAACACAATGTAATTATAAGTTCTGCAGATTACATTAAAGTAAATCATTGGGATGGAAAAAATATTTAATAGAAAACTGTCGCATCCTGTATTGTTAGTCAAGTAACTAAACATTATCTAAGTGTGAATGGACACTGAATTAAAAGCAGATCTGATTATAAATGTATGCACTCTCCCCATGATGTTTTCTTGACTTTGTTTCATTTCTAAGTTTCAAGTTAAAAACAACTTGGTAATTATGTTTAAAATTAAGGGTCAGGAAAGCATGCGGCCAGAATTAGTAAAGTATTTCTAAACCTATTAGGTCCTTTAAAACAAAAGTTATTACTAAGACCTATATGTTTAGAGACTGAGAATACTGCAGATTATCTAGCTTTAAATAAATCTGACGTAAGAAATTTTAAAAATAAATTAATCCTAAAGCCCTTTAAAAAGCATTCACATTATCATTTCTTTAGGGAGGCAAAATCTTTCTGGGGCAATCTACTTGGGTTTAAGAATGAATCTCCAACATAAAACACAGTAGCTGCACTGTTAGTACCCGGGGGAAGGCATCAAATCATATTTACTCCCCTTTTTATCCTCTTTCTTCTTGCCAAAAAATGGCATATACCCTTGGGAACAAAACAAAGTTTTCTGCTCAACAGTAAACAACATTCCTGTTTTCATTCCATAGCTGCCAAGGCCCATTCTAAACACCGTTGGTACGCAGAGCCCCAAATACTTTTCCAGGCAAGCTGATGAGGAAAAAAGTGAAGGTTCTGGCATGTATGTGTGAGGAAGAGCTTTCCCCAGCTCTGGAAGCGAGGCATTCATAGTTGCTAGCCGGCTCTGTATTACCGCAGATAAAAGCTTTCAGATAAGGAAAGCAAGGGCAGAAGCACTGGTTTCTAACGAATCTCATTGTGACACCGCTTAATTATCCAAAGTTGTTTTCTACTAGGTGGACATTATACCAGCCCAGGACAGCAAGAGCCAACAGTGTCCTTTTCTCTTTTTTTAGGGAGGGACAGTATTTGAAACCACAAAGGGTGAGTGTATGTTCATGTGGCTGGACACCCAGGCTTGCTTTAAATTTCAAACAGACTTGATGCCTTGCTGAAACCTCAGCATTACTGGAAACATTATTTGCCAATTGCAGAGGAAAAGAGTTATAAACCCCATGACATTTTAGCAAATAAATACATTTTCTTTTCTAACTTTCTTCTCATTTCTCATGTACATTTAGAATATTTCAACTAGAGAAATTGGAATGACATTGATAAATAGGAAATAATCAACTCTAAGCAAATAATCAAGGATCCTGTCAATAGTTCTGTTGGCAAATAATCAGTCAATAAATCAAGGAATATCCTGTACCACAGCAAGAGATGTCACTAGGTCAAAATAATGAGTCTGAATCTCTGCTAGTAAAAAGAATGTCGTCCTTAGTTTAGCTGTAATCCTGCCTATACCTGTACAGCAAAATGGGCTGAATGACCTTTTCAGTCAGAAGATTTATGAGAGGATTCCGAAAAATTCTAAAACTAAGGTAAAATACGAAGATAAAATGCTTGTGCTCCTTAAATCATTCAGAAGGGTCACTAATCAGAATGGGGAGGTGTTTACTCAGTAGCTGAGATAGCAGCCTAGGCAGTCGCAGATGTGCAATGAACAGTGGAGGAGGAAAGAGAAAAAGAGCTACTGTATTTATACACACGTTTACACTGACTTACAGATTATAAACACACACAACATACATGCATCATCACGCACTGCCCAGATCACAGCAAGCAAGAACAATCCATTCAGGCCACTGCTGCAACAGAGGTTTAAAGCCGCTTGACACCCTGAGATAACCACAAGAGACAGGACAGCAGCGGGGTGAAGAACGTGAACTCTGAAGCCGGACCTCTGGGACTGACTTTTCCACTTACTTTCTACACTTGATGTTAGCCAAAAGGCCGAGAAGCGATTCCACTTACTTTCTGATTGCAACAACCATAGAAACTGCCTCACATAGTTGTCAGGAGGCTGAAATACGCTGATCAGCCATGTAGGCTCAGTAAATGTTAGGTGATCAATATTGCTAATGGGGCTGAAGAGACATCAGCTGCCGGTGACTGAGCACCTGGGAGAGGTCAGAGCCACGAGTTCTGTGGGCTGAGAACAGGAATGCCTCCCTGGCGGAAGCTGTGAGCCTCATAATCCTGGTCCAGGCAGAAAACTTTCTGCCGTCAGATGGCGGAGTTGATGTGGCCGAGGTCACCCACCTCAGGTCACAGGTGAGGCAGCAGCTTGGGAAAGCAGAGCTGCTGACCCGCACCTGTCCTGAGTGTGGGACTGGACCCTGGCTGTTAGGTTGGGTGGAAGGAGGCGGGAAATTAACCAGAAACTGGTGTGCTCCATAAAGCCCTGGGGGCCCTGGCAGAGGCCACCACGAATTCATCCAACAGAAACCTCCACAGCCCAAGGTACAGTCTTTAAGTTAAAAAAGCACACTGAGCCTGGAGCAAAATAAATAAAAACAAATCCATACCTGGAAACATCTTGGCTCAAGCTATCAGAGAGAAAACAAATGACCTACAAAGGATGCAGACTGCTCATCAGCAATACAGACGCCTGAGGACAATGGGATAATGTCTTCAAAGGGCTGAGGGGAAATAAATGTCAACTTGGGATCCTACACTATCACTCAAGAGTGAGGGAGCAGTAGAAGAGTGGGAGGCACTGAAAGACTAAGAGTTCCTCAGCCACAGGCCCAGAAGGCCAGAGTTACTAATCAGGAAGAAAGCAGCACCAGGAGAGGAAGCTGTTAGAAACACCTTTGCTAGAAGAGGGAAAACTCAGATGCATGCTTCACCTGTCCAAGCCCAAACTGAGAACTTCCACAGCCGGGACGGACTTGCCTGTGGAGTTACAGTGAGAGAGAGGTCCTTCTTCCTGTGCTCCGAACACATCACCTGCTTTCTGGGGGGGGCTTATTCTATCAGTGATTCGTTCCCTCTTTATCTGTACTCACTTCAACTTTGCCTTCCTTTTCTTACTGCAGTATACAGGCATGTCCTTTAAGGTGACTAACAACGCAGAGCAGCGGTGCCCACACCAACCCTTCTGACATCCACTCCCGTCCCTGGCAGCAACCACCTTCAGATCTCTTAGCTGTCTGGTATTTATCTTCCTGTTTTTAAATAATATGTTGTGCCAAAGGACCTTTGGAAAATCCATCACCTGGTAGCAAAGGCTACAGCGCCTGGCCACAGGCCCATGTCACAATCCTCCCTTAATCTGGCAAAAAGGCAGCTTGATAACCTGTCACAATGACACAGTGTACTTGTTTCCAGAACATGGAGCCATAAGAAGAGACTCTTTCTACTTCCAAGAGAGAACTATATAAGTAACAAGGTGAGAGAACAACAGTATCACACATTTTGCAGTATTTTTATCTTACTCTACCCAAAAGATTTATTACTTTATTTCTACCCAGTAATACAATATGGCCACCCCTAAGTGCTCACCCATCCTCACCACAACAGCTGGGTCACTGAAGTCCCCAATGCCTGGTGGTGAGGATGGCGGTCACCCACTCTGAGGCAAGCAGAGAACCCAATCACAACCATAAGCTTGAGTGCGAGGACTCCAGAAGAGGCTGGGTCTCTTCCTCCTAACATCAGAGCGAGGGTGAGAGCTGCGAGAATGTGGGGAACAGGGCCTTTTTACTGTCTGGACATCAAGAACAAAAAAAAAAAAAAAAAAAAAAAAGGAATTTCACTAGCAAAAGACTGAGAAACTGGTATAGATAATTCATTATTAATGTTATTTTGTATATAAAAGAAACTACTGAAAGCATACTTCTGTGGCCAATACTCTGTCACGTAAGAGCTAAAAATCTTTTACTTACTGTCTAAAAACAAGCAACAACAAATCAGTAGCCTCACTTCCTACACCACCGCAAATCCACCAACAAATCCACCAACAAGAGTCTAAAAAGGAGGAAGAGGCCTCTAATCAGTGGCAAAGAAAGTTCCAAACGCATACTTATGTTACTTTCCCTTCCTTTATTAATGTAGAATGTGACTTCCAATTATGGTAGATGACAATTTAGTTCTTTTAGATCCCAGCATCTAACTCAGAACAGTTTTTGTTAACTCAGTACTTGGTACTTCTATAATTATTACTTCCATGTATTTCTCTACTGAGCTGTAAATATAGTTTGATTGTATTTCCTTTGAGTATTTTCTTTTCCTGGATTTGATACACCTCTTTTCTCCCCCATGGCCTTCTTGATGTACCTTCTGCTCATTCTTTTCAAAGACACTACACTACATGTGACCTCTCTTCACACAAACATAGGTATTACCACCTTGCACCCTCACTGTTTTCTAAGAGTTTTTTATTCTGGAGCCAGCTTTCCTTGTTTCCCAGAAAGCCTTGGCACCTGCTAATGAGCAGCCAACTTGAAATTCTTTCATTCCAGTAGGTTCTTGGGATAATGAAAACCGAATTTTTTAGAAAATATTATTTGATTATCACAGTTGACAGTGCAAAACACAGAATTCTACATTAGAATGGCTATTTTTTCCCCCACTAGGAACTTTAAGACTCTGTCCCACTCTCTTCCAGCTTTAAGTTGGGAAGCCCAATGTCTCCCTGATCCAACCCTTCACCTGTGACCTTTGTTTCCTGCGCTGTAAGATTCAGGGTCTTATCTTTATCTCTGACATTCATCAGTGTCATGATGTGGCTGCATGTGAGACCAATTTTAGTCCTTGTGTTGGGAAGTCTGCTCAATTTGGAGATATACATCTGGGAAATTAATCTATATTACTTGGTTTCCTCCCATGTTTTCTTTTTTCCTTCTGGAACACTAATTAATCAGATACTGTATTTCCCAGACTGATTCTCTAATTCATTTTCTCTCTCTCTCTCTCTCTCTCTCTCTCTCTCTCTCTCTCTCTGTCTTTCTCTCTCTCTCTGTTCCATTCACTGCACATCTGTTTTACTTTCAGCATGATTTTCCTGACTTTACCTTCTAACTCTTTTGGGGTTTATTTGTAGGAACAGATGCATCATAATTTTAATTTCAAAGAGCTCATTTTTATTGATTGTTCACTTTTAAAAGGTAGCAGTCTGTTCTTTCAAGGCTGCAGCTACTACTGCCCATTTCTGGTAATTATTAAAGCTTTTAGTTTTTGAGTTATCTTTTATCTGTGCAGTATCCATTGTCTATAATTTCTTTTAGCTTTTTTTGAATCTTTATCGGTACATTATATATACACATCATGATCACACACAGTACTGAGAATTTGTACCAGTATATGACACAATTTAATTCTCAATTATTCCCATTCCCCCATTAGCTTTCTTTTTTTATTGTATTCTCTGTCATGTTGGAGAATTTTTTCAAATATCTGAGGATTTTGGTTATCAATTTACATTTTACAGTGAGGTACAAATATGCTGATTTCAAACTCTATATAAATTTCCAGGTCTTATGGATTGGTGGCCCTAATTCTGGGATGGGGTGGAGAACCTTTTTGAGCTTATAATGATACAAACAGCCTGCTAAGGCGTAGGTTAGCTAGGACTGCTCTACGACAATGTGGAGGCTAAGCTACTTTTCTTTTTTACTGTCTTGCTCAATCGCCTGTACATGTGTGAAATTCTTCCAAGATTTTATATATATAAAGTCATATATACTTATATTCATTCTTCAAAGACATTTTTAGAGATTCTTAGGGTGAGGGTAAGGCAAACAGGAAAGACAGACCAAATCAAATTTTAAGAGCTTCTAAAAAATGGAGGAATAAATTGAACAGGGCCTAGAGTTTGAGGACAGATTCTCTGATATCTTATCCATGCCTTTTGCTCTGCCTATGACCCCTGGAACACATTCCATCCTATAGTAGATCATGTTCTGGCTTTCTTCTTGGTCCCTGTACATTTCATTTGCTTTTTAGTTGGCCCATTTCACAAACTGTTGTATCTCTGAATGCTCCTCTATGCAATCCTCAAGCATGTCATCTTTCCACTACCAACACACTAAAATGACTAATAACTAACAGGTACTCCAAGTACCTGCTTCCTTGTCCGTCCTCCACAAGGGCAAGACTCACATCTATCCTCTACCTACTACACTTCTGGGTTGTGTCACGAGAGCTAGTGTAGTGATCAGTACATGGTAAGCATCCAAGTGATGTCAACTGACTGGTGACAAAGAGGCAGAATAAATGGTGTCTTAGTTACTTTTCTCATTACTGAGATAAAATACTCAACACCAAAGTTAAAGGAGGGAAGGTTTACTATACCTCCCAGTTTGTAGAGGTTTCAGTTCATAACTGGCTAGATCCAAGGCAGAGTGACATAGAAAGGGGTATTGCAGAGGAGACGCAGTTCATGGCAAGCAGAAGGCAGCATGGCAACAAGAAACAAGTGACAACTGAGGACTCTGTCCCCTGTATCTTATCCCTTAGGGTGGGTGGCACTCACACCCTTAATACTAGCCTTTCATCCCTGGTTCCAGCACCACACACCCTAGATCTAGCCACCCCTGAAAAGCCCCATCTGTGACTGCTCGAGGCTTTGGGGGACATCTAGATACACAGTGTAACAAATGGGTACAGAAAGACATGTATTATCATAACTTCTTTAAGCAACAATTTTTTTCTACTGAGAGCACATTATGCACTTGAAGGTACTCAATAAATGTTTAGTAATTTAGAGACATTTTAAAACTCTACTACTCTTCTAGTTGCTTTGGACTTCCACAATTATGAGTGTTTCTTTAATGGGCCAGCTGGGAAAAAAAAAAAAATTACACATGGCCCAAATCTGACCATGGGGGAAAAAACTGCATTAAAATCTAATTTTTCTATTTTATTACTAGAGTATCTGAAAATCAACCAGACACTACTTTTTGTAACAAAACAAAACCCAAATCCTTTATATGGATTGAAAAAGAATCTCACCAACCTACTCTTTTACAAATACATTATTTCTAGTTGAGAAATACTTTTACCCAATATATTACTCTTAATTTCTTACTGCTCCCTTAATTCTCTCTATAAACCTGAGTTGACAGGACCAACAAGTTAGTTTTGTTGGTTGGATTTCATAATTAATGAAATCCAGTTTAAGTGGACAACTGCTTTGTACAGCATTTACTTCTGCTGTCATTGGAAACATGACTGT
>PVIC010050078.1:0-12934 GCA_004025085.1 Thryonomys swinderianus | reverse complement strand
GACCCTGTCTCCAAAAAGAAAAAAAAAAAAAAGTAAAGATATGTACCACCATGGCATTTTTCACAGCCACCCTCCATACCCATGACATTGCAGCCTGCTGGAGCTGTCCATGATTCATCACTATGACCTTCTTGGGTTTTATTACCACCTACTTCCACTGTACAGCTTCTCATCATACTCTTCTGGAGTTTTAATGGTCAGTTCTCTAATCCCTCCACCTTATTTGGCCAGTGCTGCCCGATTGTGAAACAGATTACTCCATGACTAGCAGGGACACTTGAATGAGTTGTGACAGAAATTGCCATAGGCCTCAGCTTGACCTTGGAAAAATTGGCGTTGGCCTATGCCTGACCACAGGAAAATTGGGACCAGTTTGACACTGGAGAAAGTTGGGTGGGCTACTTATATATCATGTTGTCAATAAAAAGTTGGATTCAGGTGTTTAATTGACCCTTGATGGAGGACCTGAAAGGATCCTGTCTTGTTTTTATCTCTTTTCAAAAGTAAACATGGGAGATCTTACACTGAACGTGCTAAGTAATTATGAGCAAATCAAAGTCTATCCCCAAAATGTTACATCCATGTTATACTTTACAAAACTGGGGCCATTTTCAAATGGAAAGTTAAAAAAACAGATTGTTTCCTCTGTAGTTCTTTAAATATAACAATAGAAAGTCATGATCTCAAGTTTGGTTTTATAACAAGAAAGGAATATTAATTTAGATCCCAGGTAGCATTTTGTCATTCTTCTCTTCCCCTTCTGACCTATGGCTTTAACTGTGTTGTTAATGAACAGAACAAAAAGAGAAAATATTGTTATGATCTACATGAGAAAAAAGTACCAGTTAGTATCTGCTATGGTGAATTCTAGTGGACTAATCTGTTTATAAGCTAAACCAAAAAAGCTTTATTATAATTTAATATAGCCAATATATCTCAAAGTATACTCTGATTTCCTGTAATTTTCTTGTGTTAGACATGTTATTTTTTATCTGCCTGAAAAAATATATTTTTAATGATTGGCTGATGTACCAGCAGCTGTTCCATTAAAAAATTTGGGGGCTCCTATCATTTCTCTTTTTTTATTTCAATCTTTATTGGTTCCCCTCCCCACGCTACAACCCCCCACCCCTATGTGCACAAGCCTTGTTTCCTTTATTACCATCAAATTTTTTCTTTCCCCTCATTACCCCTAAACCCCATTTCCCTTTGCATATTTACTATTTCACAGTATCTACCATATATTCTAGAACTCATTTACATCTTTAGTCTCCCATTCCAGAGAAAAGATACAATATTCACACCTCTGTGACCTATTTATTTCACCTATGAGTATGTCCTTAATGTATTTTGTAGTTCAGGCTGGCTCTGAGCTCACTATGTAGCCTAGGCAAGCCTCAAACTCAGCAATCCTCCTGTCTCTGCCTCCCGAGTGCTGGGATTACAAGCGTGAGCCACCACGCCTGGCACTGTGGTATGTGGTATTGATTGCTGGTGGGCGTGAGTCTCCACACCCAGCATTGTATGTGGTTACCGGGATCAAACTCAGGACCTTGTGCTTGCGAGGCAGGCACCAGAACCACTGAGCTAATCCTCCGGCCCCTTAATCTTTCTTTTTTTTAAAAAAATTTTGCCCTTACAGATTTCTGGCCTGGACCAGGGCTTTTCTTTGTTGGTAGATTTTTTTTATTACATATTCAATTTCATAGGTTGATACTGTGGTTCTTAATATTTTTATATCCTCTTCATTCGCTTTGGAAATTCATATGTTTCTAGAAATCTGTCCATTTCTTCTATGTTTTCCATCTTATTGGAGTACAAATTTTCGAAGTATGTGTTTATTATCCTCTGGACTTCCACTGAATCAGTGGTGATTTTCCCCTTTTCTTTCCAATAGCATGGATTTGAGCCTTTTCTTTCCTTTGTTTGATAAGTTTGGCTAGGGGTCTGTCAATTTTATCTTTTTGAAGAACCAACTCTTAGGTTCGTTGGGTTTTTGTATCATTCTCTTAGTCTCTATTGAATTAATTTCTGCTCTGACCCTTATAATTTCCTTCCTAGTACAAGCTTTGGGTTTGTCTTGCTCCTTTTTTTCTACTAGCTTGAAGTTTCACATTAGGTCATGTATTTGAGCTTGCTCTAATTTCCTGATTTAGGAGTTTACTCCTATGAATTTTCCTCATAGAACTGTTTTCACTGTATCCCATAAATTCCTGTAAGTTGTACTGGGATTATCATTTAATTATAAAAACTGTTTAATTTCTTCCTTAATTTCTTCTGTGACCATTGGTTGGTCAGCAGAGTATTGTTCAATCTCCATGTGTTTGTGAGGTTCTTGGAATTTTTGAGATTTCATCTTACTCCACAAAGAATAGCTTCTCTTTTGAAATTAGCCAGCAACAAATATTGGTGAGGTTCTGGAGAAAAAGAAACCTTCTCCACTGTTGGTGGGAATGTAGACTGGTGCAACCATTATGGAGATCAGTGTGGAGATTCCTCAAAAAACTAGGATTAGAGGTCTCATTTGACCCTGTTATTCCCCTGCTGGGGATATACACAAAACAATTACAAGATTCATATCACAGTGACCCAATGTGCACCCATGTTTATAGAAGCTCAGTTCGTGTTAGTTAAGTCTTTGAAACAACCCAAATGACCATCAACTCTAGACTGAATAAAGAAGATGCAGGTTTTAAAAAAATAAAATGGAGTATTACTCTGCCATAAAGAACGATAGATTTGAGTCATTTATACCCAAATGAATGTGCTTTTAGGACATATTCATAAGTGAAATAAATAGGTTATAGATGTGTAGATATTGGATCTTTTCTCTGGTATGAGAAACTGAAGCTGTAAATGAGTTCTAGAATGGATGATAGATATTGTAAAATAGTAAATTTTCAAGGGATAAAAGGGCTTAGGGGTAAGTTATGAGGGGAAAAATTGATGGTTAAAAAAGGCAACAAAGCTTGTGCATATAGGGGTGGGGGTTGTAGGGTGGGTAGGGGAAGGGGAAAAATGAGAATTCATGTCATATACTGGTACAAGTTTTCATTGTTGAGTGTAATTGTGATGTGTATATATAATGCACTAATAAATAATGGAAGAGAGAGAAAAAAATAAACATTCTCACGGAGGCTGAGCAACTGTCCATCCCAGTGGCTGACACTGAGAGTGGAAACTCTACAGAGACCTAAGTGAAGTGGGGGTGGGGCAGGGTGCTGAGGGCAGGGAGGAGCAATGCAGAGGATTCCTGTGCTGCTCCCAGCTTAGCAGGGGCTGCCTAGCAGTTCTGGGTCTAGGCGCAGTTCTGGGACCAGGTGTAGAGCTCGCAACTGGAGTTGCCCCTAGGAAAATGAATCACCCTCTTTCATTTTTTTCCAATTCTTTTCAGTTTCTTTATTCAGTGTTTCATGAATAGATAGATATCTTTCACCACTTTGGTTCAATTTATTCCTATGTATTTGAATGTTTGTAACTATAGCAAGTGTGATTGCTTTCAAAATTTGTTTCAGATAATTAGTTATTGGTACACACACATTTTCTCTGTGTTCCTCGAATAGACAAGCCTATATTCTTGTTTGTATTTGTTTACAAAGAAGTGTAGTCTTTGTGGCAAATTATTCTTCAGGAGTATTGGGATTCTCCTAACATTTTCTATAGCCATCTGTGGGAAATCAGAAATATTTTTGATTAGTGAATTCTATGACTATGTAATACATAAATGATTTGCTGGTATCTGAGAAACTAAAGAGCAATGAATATCTGATAATTTGTTATGGTTCTCTTCTAGTGGGAATAAAAACAAGAATTTTTTCTCCACCCTTTTTACCTTAGAGCATTTATTTTAGAAGGTTGTGAAAGTAACATCTTGCTCCTTTTAAAAGCTGAGTAAATCTCTTGCCAGTTTTACAACTTAGGAATATGTTCTCTTTGGTTGAAGCAATTACCTTTACTTAAGGTCTAGTTGTCTTTTATCTTAAGACTAAGCATTTAATAGGCTTTATCTGCTTGACTATATAAATACAGTATTTTTTGACTTTGTTATCACTTTAGCAGGTTGCTCATATCTGGATTAATGACGGTTCAAAAATAAAACTTTTTGTATGATAATGTTGAATTTTACCCAGCCTTGTGATTCTGGAAAAGAGGATAGAGAAATCGAACCATTCCTGACTTTATGTTCCTGAGAAAGGCTCACTGCACAAGCCATGGTTGTTCATGTGACTAAATAAGACTGATGGCTACTTCCCTTATGTGTCTGAGACAAAACCTAGACGTGGACCCTCAGTAGTCCTTTTCTTTGCCTCATATACCATTATCTAAATATCTTTGTCCTCAGTGATCGATTGAAACAAAATGCCTATTAAACAAACTTGGGCTAAAATTTTAGGTTTTTTCTCCAGGAATGTTAAATTTTTCCCAACATCCTATAAATCAACATACAGTCCTTTTTGAGACCAGACTTGTCTTTAGAATAAAGCACAATCTGATGCAGTATCAAATTTTTATGCTACAGTTTAATTCTATTTCCTCTGGCATGTAGTATGTACTACCTTCATATACTTCTTGTTGTAAAATAACTTCCAATGTTCTGTAGAACTGTAGCATAGCTATAGCTGACAGCAATTAATTGCATATTTTCAAGTAGCTGAAAGAGAGGATTTCATCACATGAAGATATGTGTCTGAGATCATACATACACAAAATGGTACTCTGGATATACCAACTTATGACCTTGTCATTACAAGTTGGAGTTGTATGTATATGATGAACTGCCACATTGTACCACACAAATATGTACAATTTTATGAATCAGTTAAAATATGACAATTTCAAAAAGGAGAAATTCTTTGCCTAACTCTCAAGATACTTGCTGAACTTATAGCTACAGTACTCTTCCCATTGAAAAGTTCACATCTACCTATTTAAAAAGTCCCTTTTCCTCCTGAGGAATAAATTTTGATGAAAAACTTCTCCCAGCTGAAGTTTGTTTTTCAACTGACCTATGTTTTGTGGAGAGAGATTTTTGAGTCTGAAAGATATTTAGTTTCTAGCCGTCTCTTCACATGTAATGTTATTGTTGAGGTTGGTATTTCATCACTTTTACCACAATCTGTTGGTTAGAAGCAAGTCACAGTCCTAACTACACTGCACAACAGGGCTGCACAAAGGCGTGATTACCAGGACGTGGAGGGAGCTCACTGGAGGATTGTGAGACTCTGTCAGCCTCATTCTTCCCTCAGATTCTCAGTGTTTCATGTCCATAACTTTTACATTTTATTTTATTTTTCACTTTTTGTGGTACCAGGGATCAAACGTGTGCAATCAAGGTTGGTGTGGTACCAATTGAGCTAAATCCCCAGCCCTCATGTCCACATCTTAAGGAGACTATGCCAACCCTTTCTCCAGATGTCAACATCAGCTCAAAAGTCTAGGTCTCATCATGTAGATCAGGTCCAAATACAGATGATGAGGCTCTCATGGAAGGGCATGTGACTCGTAAGCAGCTGGTGCAATAAACCCATGAGACAAAAGAGCAAGTCATCCGTCCTACCCATTTTTGATTCCAAAAACTTTACTACTGATTTCTTTCATAGTTCCAAGGAAACACTTACTTGATACCAAATTTTCTTTTTCTGCATCATGAAATAAGATGAATTCCAAATTTATCTTTTCAATAAAGCCTAGTTCTACTCTTAAACTTGATACAATGACATTTATGTGATCAAAGTGATGATTAATATACTTATATAATGAAGTTATTTAAATATGATATTAAAAGGAATACATTCAGAAATTAAGTAGAAATGAAATAATTTATGAAACCAGGAATGAAAGAATGACAGAGAAGATTAAACAACAGAAAGAAATGCTGATGCAGAAGAATTACAAATTTGAGCCCAACCTGAGCAACTTACAGACTTAGTGAGACTCTGTCTCAAAAGAAAAATTTTAAAAGGGCTAGGCAGGTATCTCAATGTGAAGGCCTCAAATTCAATGCCTCGTACTGTAAAAAAGAAAAGAAAAGACAATGATATAGTTTGAGGTCCTTCTAGGCTAATACCAACCCACTATACTCATAGAGTAAAGAATTGAACTCGGACTCATTATAGATTTGTTGCACATAACTCTAGGGCATGTGCTGCCTGTCTCAATACTGCCTGCCTCACTCATGTTCTCACTTGCTCATCTCTCCAAATCTCTTCATACATATTTGGGAAGGAATTAAGGTCCATATAATCTGTTCTGGCAAAAACTTTTCGGACTTTCATTTTGCTGGTTTCAAATACTTCTCGTGCAACGCGTTTCTGCTGAGCTTCCTAGCTGCCTTGGAGTGAGGTGATTTTCCTGCCGACACCCTCATCCCAATAAAAAATTCTCAGATTTCTTCCTCACAGAGGCTGTTGCTCTTTGTGATGGCCATGTATGGGAAAAACATCAAGAGACCAGTCTCAAGCAACATCTTGTCATCATCACTTCCCTGGCTGAGGAGTTCCAGCTTGCTGGCATCACATAGAAAAATGACTTCTAGAGTCAGGTTCCATTAGTTTGGGGCCAAAGACTGGTTCTGTGTACTTAACATACTGAGCCAATATCTTTCACCTAAGCACTGACAGAGATTAATAGAAAAACTATGAATTAGTATATTCTTAGGACAGAACCTTAGTGTTTATACAGTTTTTTCAATATTTATACTCTTAGCTTTAACCCAATTTCCATTTTTCTGTGCCTTTCTTGTGAGAAAAACATGTGCAATTTCCCCCAAGATCGCATGTTCAAAGATGCTGCTTTCAGTTCTACTAATCATTGCAACAACTGGCAAACAAATTACAGCTCCAGTAAGAGCAAAATATATTTCAATTTGAAAACAAAGTTGGTTCAGCAAGGAGAGGAGAATTAAATTAATTGTACAAATGTACTTTAAAACTATGGACAGTCATTAAAAGAGTGAGGCAAAGCTGCTGTTGTGCCAATGGTATGGGTTCATTTTAATAAATGAGAAGGTTAAGAGACAAAGCAGTATGCACACAATTACCCATATATGTTAAAAAGTCAATCTGTTTTATAATGTATCTAGTTATGAAGCCCGAGATCAGCTTTAAAAGGACATTAGATTGCTACTTTATATTTGGAGAGGGGGCTGAACTTTGAGGAAATGAAGGGATTTTGATTTATGTGTATTTCTGGAATTTTTGCAAAAAATACCCATGCCCTATTTGTGATTAAAATCTTTTAATATACCTAACCACAAAAATAGTAGTTGGCATTGCCTTTGGACTCTGGTTAGATGCCCCCACAAGCACCAATCCTCCTGGGTGAGTCTGGGTAAACCCAGCGGAGGCTGCAAAGTGACTTCTACTGCCTGCAAGCAGCTGGCCTGCCTCTGGGCTCTAGTTAGACTAGATGCGCCCTGCAAGTTCCACTCCCCCTGGGTGAGTCTTGGTAAGCAACATAGAGGCTCCACAGTGACTTCTGCCACCCACAAGAAGCCACCTGCCATCAGACCCAGGCCAGATGTCCCCTGGGAGCTCCACTCCGCCCTGGCCTGCCTGCCACCAGACTCAGGCCAGATACCATGAGGGACATCTATCTACCCCAAGTGAATCTGGCCTGTCACTGGATTCAGGCCAGGAGCCTCATGGGAGCTCCATTCCTGTTTGCACGAGTCTGGGTAAGGGCCACTTAGGTTATGCAGTGATTTACAGTGTTTGCCAGCATAACAGATATGAGAAAAAAATTCAAGAACTCAGGCACAAAGATCACTACCGCAGGAAAATTCAGAGAAAAGGGAAATGGAGCAAAATGAAGCTCAATCTCCAGGACTCTCTGAACTGGTAACAAAAGCAGATCTACTAAAACAGAAATCATATTGATCTCTGAGATGAAAACAGAAATGCTGGCCACAGTGAAGGACTTCATTAAAAAAGAAGATCAGAAAGAAATAGACATATAGATAAATGAGGGCTATAGGACTCCAAAACACTGTGACATAAAAATATCTACACCTAGACATGTAATTATCAAGGTTCCAGATGTACAAAAAAAGAATGAAACACTGAAAGCAGTGAGAGAAAGGAAGAAAATCACCTACAAAGGGAAGCCCATTAGGATCACAGCAGACTTTTCAACACAAACACTCAATGCAAGGACAGCGTGGAGAGAAGTATTTCAAGCATTGCAGGAAAACAAACTCCAACCTAGACTGTGGTATCCTGCAAAACTATCTTTCAGAATAGACAGGGAAATAAGATACTTCCATGATAAAGAACACCTGAAAAACTTCACAAATATGAAACATGCACTCCAAAACATCCTAAAGAACATCTTGGAAAAAAAACACAGAAAATTCCATACCCACGAGACCCAGGAGAGTGAATTCATTGGGGCAAACCAAAAACTAAACAGAAAAGGGGAAAAGCAAAGAAGAAAAGAACCAAGAACAGGCAAACATAGCAGCTCTGAATATGTCCATATCAGTCATAACCATTAATGTCAATGGACTCAATGGGCTAATTAAAAGACACAGACTAGCAGATTGGATCAAGAAGCAAGATCCTACAATCTGCTGCATACAGGAAACGCACCTAATTCAGAAGGAAACCCATAGACTGAAAATAAAAGGTTGGAAAACAATCCTCTATGCCACAGGAAACTGCAAAAAAGCAGGAGTGGCTATCTTGTTTGCAGATAAAATAGATTTCAAACCCAAACTGATTAAAAGAGATAAAGAAGGTCACTATGTTCTTGTACAGGGAACTATCCAAGAGAAAGAAATAACAATCATAAATATTTATGCACCGAACTCTAATGCACCCAACTATATAAAACAAACATTACTGGACATGAAAAGCCAATTATCCATGAATACAATAGTAGTAGGGGATTTAATACTGCACTGTCACAAACTGACAGATCAACTGGACAAAGAATCAATAAGGAAATACTTGAGCTAAATGAAACTTTTGAGCAAATGGACTTATTAGATGCCTACAGAATTTTTCACCCTTCAAAGCGAGAATATACCTTCTTCTCAGCTGCTCATGGATCATTCTCCAAAATAGATTGCATTCTAGTCCATAGAACAAGCTTTAGTAGATGCAAAGGAATCAAAGTTATCCCCTGCATACTATCAGACCATAGTGCCTTGAAACTGGAGCTGAATAGCAGAAGAAATTCCAAGATCCTCACAAACCCATGAAAATTGAACAACACTCTGTTAACCAACCAATGGGCCACAAAAGAAATTAAAGAAGAAATTAAACAGTTTCTACAATGAAAAGACAACCCCAGCACAACATACAGGAATTTATGGGACACAGTGAAAGCAGTTCTGTGAGGGAAATTCATAGCAGTGAATGCCTACACTTGGAAAATAGAGCAAACTGAAATAAACAATCTAATGATGAACCTCAGACAATTAGAAAAAGAGGAGCAAAAGAAACCCAAAGCACATACTAGAGAGGAAATTATAAGGATCAGAGCAGAAATTAATGCAATGGAGACAAAGAGAACAATGTAAAGAATCAATGAATCAAGGAGTTGGTTCTTTGAAAGGGTAAATAAGATCGACAGACCCTTACCAACCTTATCAAACAAAGGAAGGAAAAGGCTCAAATCCATGCTATAAGGAGTGAAAATGGGGAAATCAGCACAGACCCAGAGGAAGTCCAAAGGATAATAAACACGTACTTTGAAAATCTATACTCCAAGAAGATGGAAAATCTAGAGGAAATGGATAGATTCCTAAACACATATGAACTTCCAAAGCTGAATGAAGAAGATATAAAAATGTTAAACAACCTGATATCAATCTGGCAAATTGAAAATGTAATAAAAAACCTACCAACAAAGAAAAGCCCTGGTCCTGATGGCTTCACTGCTGAATTCTACAAAACTTTTAAAGAATAGTTAATACCAGTACTTCTCAATCTCTTTAAAGAAATTGAAAGGGATGCAGTACTCCCCAAATCATTCCTTGAAGCAACCATCACCTTGATTTCAAAGGCAGGGAAAGATCCCACCAAAAAAGAAAACTATAGGCCAATCTCTCTAATGAACATTGACGCAAAAATTCAATGGAGACTAAGAGAACCATACAAAAAAATCAACAAATCCAAGAGTGGTTCTTCAAAAGATTAACAAAATTCACAGACCCCTAGCCAAATTTATCAAACAAAGGAAGGAAAAGGCTCAAATCCATGCTATTAGGCATGAAAATGAGAAATCACCACTGATCCAATGGAAGTCCAGAGGATAATAAACACACACTTTGAAAATTTATATTCCAATAAGATGGAAAATGTAGAAGAAATGGAAAGATTCGTAGACACATATGAACTTCCAAAGCTGAAGGAAGAGGACATAAAAAATGTTAAATACCCCAATATCAATTTGTGAAACTGAACATGTAATAAAAAATATACCAACAAAGGAAAGTCCTGGTTCTGATGGCTTTACTGCTGATTCTACAAAATTTTCAAAGAAGAGTTAAAATCACTACTTCACGAACTCTTTAATGAAATTGAAAAGGAAGCAGTACTCCCAAATTCATTCCTTGAAGCAACCATTTCCTTGATTCCAAAAGGAGAAAAAGACCCAACCCAAAAAGAGAACTAAAGACCAATCTCCCTAATTAACACCGATGCAAAAATCCTCAACAAAATACTAGCAAACAGAATACAGAGAATTATCAAGGTGATCATACACCCTGACGAAGTTGGATTCATCCCAGGGATACAAAGATGGTTCAACGTATGTAAATCAATAAACATTATTCACTATATTAACAGACTCAAAGACAAAAAACCATATGGTCATCTAAATAGATGCCGATAAAGCATTTGACAAAATCAAACACCCATTCATGAACAAAACCCTAGAGAAACTTGGAATAGATGGACTGTATCTCAACCTAATAAAAGCTATTTAGCTATTTATGAGAAACCAACAGCCAGCATCATCCTAAATGGTCAAAAACTGAAATCTTTCACACTAAGATCAGGAACAAGACAAAGATGTCCACTGTCACTACTCCTGTTCAGCATAGTGCTAGACACATTAGCCATTGCAATTACACAATTGAAAGAAATAAAGGGAATAAAGATAGGAAAAAAAGAAGTTAAACTGTCATTATTTGCTGATGACATGATACTGTATCTAAAAGACCTAAAAACTCGACCAAGCAACTGTTAGAATTAATCACCAAATTTAGTAGCATAGTTGGATACAAGGTCAATGCTCAAAAATCAATCACATTTTTATACACAAATAATAGATTGATAGAGAAAGAAATTATGGACTCAGTCTCTTTTACAATAACATCCAGAAAAATGAAATATCTAAGAGTCACTGTAACAAAGGAGGTAAAGGACTTCTACTCTGAAAGCTATAGGACTCCAAAAAAGGAGATAAAAGAGGATATCAGAAAACGGAAAGACATCCCTTGTTCCTGGATAGGAAGAACCAACATCGTCAAAATGGCTTTACTGCCACAACTTCTATATAGATTCAGTGCAATCCCAATTGAAATACCAACAGCATATTTCACAGAAATAGAGAAAAGCATCCAAAAATTCATCTGAGACCACAAGAGATCTAGAATAACAAAGACAATTCTAGGAAACAAGGACATCCCTTTCCCCAACTTGAAACTTTACTACAAAGCCACTGTGATAAAAACAGCATTGTACTGGCCAAGAAGCAGACATGAGGATCAGTGGAATAGATTAGAAGATCCAGAAATAATGCCAGATACACTAAACCACCTCATCTTTGACAAAGGAGCCAAACATCCTCAATGGAAGAAAGATAGCCTCTTAACAAATGGTGCTGGAAAAACTGGGTTTCAACCTTCCAAAGACTGAAGCTAGATCTGTCTCTTTCACTGTGTACTAAACTAAAATCAAAGTGGATGAGAGACCTAAATATTAAAACAGAGACACTAAGCCTGCTGCAAAGCAGGTTAGGTAAAACTCTAGGAGACATTGGTTTAGGGAAAGACTTTATGAACAAAACCTCTATACCACAAGAACTATCAGAAGAAATCAACAAATGTGATATCTTTCTCGTAAAAAGCTTTTGCACGGCAAAAGAAACCATCAGCAGAGCAAAAAGGCAACCAACAATATGGGAAATATCTTTACCAGTAACTCATTAGATAAAGGGCTACTATCTAGAATATATAAAGAGCTTAAAAAAACACTCCCCCCAAATTTAAAGACCCAGTTCAAAAATGGGCATCTGAAATGAACAGACACTTTTCAGAGGAAGAAGTAAAAGTAGCTAAGAAGTATATGAAGAAATTCTCAACGTCTCTGGCCATTCAAGAGATGCAGATGAAAACAACTCTGAGATTTCATCTTACTCCACAAAGAATGGCTTCTATCTTGAAATTAGCCAGCAACAAATGCTGTAGAGGTTGTGGAGAAAAAGGAACCCTTCTCCATTGTTGGGGGAATGTAGACTAGTACAACCACTATGGAGATCAATGTGGAGATTCCTCAAAAAACTAGGATTAGAGGTTCCATTTGAACCTGCTATTCCCCTGCTGGGGATATACACAAAATAATTACAAGATTCCTATCACAGTGACATATGTGCACCCATGTTTATAGCAGCTCAGCTTGTGATAGTTAAATCTTGGAAACAACCCAAATGCTCATCAACTCTAGACTGGATAAAGAAGATGTAGGTTTTTTTAAAAAATAGAATGGAGTATTACTCTGCCATAAACGACGATGAGATAGAATCATTTATACTCAAATGGACATACTTTCAGGACATACTCATAAGTGAAATAAATAGGTGACAGATGTGCAAATATTGTGTATTTTCTCTGATATGAGAAACTGAAATTATAAATGTATTCTAGAATGCATGATTGATATTGTGAAATAGTAAATATTCAAAGGGCAATGGGGCTTAGGGGTAA
>PVIC010050077.1:0-12939 GCA_004025085.1 Thryonomys swinderianus | reverse complement strand
AAATGAGTTCTAGAAAGTAGGACAGCTTTTATAGAGTGGAATATTTCTATAGGAAACTTGGTGTGGGAATGTGATGAGGGGAAGGAATAAATATGATACAGAAAGAAAATAAAAGAGCATGTATAAGGGGGGAGGAGGGGGGAGTGGGTAGGGATATGGGTAATAATGAGAATTAACTTGTGGCATATACTGGTACAAACTTCCCAATGTTATATGTGATTTTGAGATGTATATAAATTGTACCAATAAAGAATTCAATTAAAAAAAAATAAGCCCTTGCTGACACCTTGATTTTAGCACAGTTAGACCCATTTTGGATTTCTGACGTCCCCATGTGAGATTATAAATTTGTACTTTTAAAGCACTGTTTAACCTGTTAAAACAGACATAGGAATATGGTGCAGAGAGTGAGAACGTTAAAAAGACATCTCAGACTGGAGAGAATATAAAAATAAAAATCAAGTCCAAATAATGAAGCCTTTATTTACATCCCAAATATATTTATATATCTTCAGCAGCGGCAAGTTGTGATAAACAAATGTCTGTTTAAGCTTACTTTTGCCTTTAAGTAGATCATCATGGGAGTCCTACAAATTTTGACTAGTCCTATTTTACAGATGTAGAAACTGAGGCAGTGAGAAGATAAGTGCTTTGTCTTCCTCTGTGTAAAACATAAGTACCAAACGTAGGGTACAAAATCTTTGGATGATGTATGCAAGTGACAATGGCAATCTCTCCTCAAAGATGGAAGAATTATAAATCCTTGAAAATTATAAAACTATAGTCAAAAAGTCACTGAAATAGGTTAAAAGTATTAAGGAAAATGAAAGGAAAAACAGATAAAAAGCTTTTGTACATAAGGAGCAGAAGAGAAATCTAAGTGAGTGGACAATGTGGAAAAAGTAGAAGCAACATATATCATGTACTGATACAAATTCCCTATGATAAATGTTATCATTAGGTATATCTAACATGTACCAATAAACATTTTGCTGAAAAAAGAGAAAATAAATAAAATTCAATTTAAAAAGAAATAGTTTTTAGTTTAATTTCATTGTTAGTATACTCAAAGGTTCAAAGGTGATTAATATATTTATGCCTTTAAATCAATGTTTAAGTTTTTATTATTTTATTGGAAGAGATGTTGGCAAGCAACAGAAACACAGAAAGTAGAAGTAGGTAAAAGAAATCATATCAAAACTGGCAAGTCTTCAGGGTGCTTAAAATGTACATGGTATCATCAGACAAATATAATCCTTCATTTGATAAATTTATAATGAGATTATCCACTCGTTGATACTGGATCTGCATTTGACAAGCTGCTAAATTGTGGTATCATTTTCTTCAATAAATATTACAGAAATCAATGAACTTATCCATGTATTATCTCTAGTCTTCACATTCACCTCTTCGGTTTACTTAATGAGCTTACTTTTCTAAATGGAAAACAGAAAATAACAAATGGTGCCTCTGTCGTTTCATCACACTCCTTCACTCTTCCTACACTTTGGCCTAATGAAAAATATGCCCCTGGTGAAGCTGAACAGCCAGAGAGTGAATAGGTGAATGGCTGAGCAGTTCTCATGATTAACTAATATCTTTACATTTAGTCATTTTATTTCTTTGTATTTGTATCTGTTTTCTGAGCAGTCCTTTAACACCAAAATCAAGACATAGACTAAAATAAACAGGAGCCTAAGAACTAGAATGCTGAGAGATGTCCCCTAAAGCCTGTCATTTATTACTAAGTGATGCCTCTCTGATCCCATGCGTTTTTTCAGATTAAAGATACCTCAGAATACAAGCCTCCCCCAACCAGCATTAATCAAACTAGACAGCAATGCAGCTGAGAAAAAGGGAAGAAAAGTCAGGGCTCTCCAAAGGCATGAGAGACAAAGCAACCTCCTTGGGGCTGCGAAATCTTAGTTTATGCATTAAAACCTGAAAGTATCATGACCTAAAAAGAATTGCCAGAAAAAATACAGAACGTAAAATTAAACTTTAATTTGAAGTGAACAATGAATGGTATATGTATCCAACATTGCCTGGAGACAGATCTATGACTATCTCTTATTTCTACTTTGTGTAGTGTGTACTTAGACTAAATAGCATGCATTATCTATTTACAGTTACAATTTAAGCCTTTTAAGCTATTTAATCTGGAAGTTTTAGGAATGGTGAATAGGGCAAAACTCCAGCTGGGTGGAATACACAAGAAATTTTCACCTGATGAATGTGAAGCAAAGCTGACCTTTGAAGGTGCCCAAAGGTTTTATCATGCATTGTTGTCTTCAGGAGCATTTTTCAGCTTTCCATGCAAATATATTTGAATCCTGGTTTCAATTCATATCTACTTACTTACCCTCTCTACGTTTCAATCTCTTCCTATTTAAAAATGAAGTTAATAATCTCTTAGTCTTTCAAGAGGGATAAATGTAACAATACCCACAAATTAATTTTAACATATTCTTGGTAGAAGGTCTCCAAGGATCTTCCTGATACTGCTGTTCCTACTACTTTTGTTGTAACATATCCAGAATAAAAAATGGTGTAAGCCATGCCAGTGGAGCAGATTGTTGGAAGTATGGCTAAAATATATTCTGAGCATCAGGTCCTTGATATGATTAAAAGCATACTCAGAGAAAAGGCATTGAGGGTTAAGAGTAAAGAGAAAATTTACCTGTCATTTAATAACAACGTACAGAGACTTGGAAACGTTTTACTTTTATTGTTTATCTAAAAACGTACTGTTTACTAAAGTATTGAAAAGAAAACTGTCTAGCAGGCCCTGATGAACTTCAGTGGAAGGCTTCCTTATAACCAGTACTGAGATCAGTTTTGTTCTGGGGACTTCTGAGATAGAAAAAAAAAAATCACAGGAGAGATGCAGGGGCAGACATAGACTGCAGCTTCTCGGACACTTGAGTACCAGAAATAGAAACACAGACACTAGAAGAGCTGTAAGGTGAACTCCTTGGCCCATCACCGGCTTTGTGGCATGGAGGCTCAGCACACTTCTGCTAGCAGTCTTTCTGAAAGTACTGTTTTATCCTTCGCGACATATGAAAGAGTTGTTATTAAGAGCCAGTCAGTTGACCGCACAACTTTTCTACCAAAACAAGAAGCATTCTAAACTAGTGCCAACATCAACAAGTTAATTAAGAATTCTGCTCATGCTAGTATTAAGAAACTGACATATTTTCAATATCAAGTCAAAGGCATAACAGATGCTTGTTCAATAATACTCAGGTTTATCATAGATATGTGCAAGATACTTAATATCTACCATAAACATCAAATTTAGTATTGGGGAATTATATTTTCCAGACCACTGCTCTTCTTTTCAGGTGTAAGATAGTCAATGAATGTTGCATTAATCATGATAAACAACACGTTTGTTTGATTGTGGTTTAAAAAATAATAAGAAATATAAAATAGAGTCGGTCTATTATAGTGGAAGTCACTCAGAGCTACAATCCTAGAGACTCAGCTTGTGATCAGTGTTCTTCTCTTATAACAGAATGGCATGGAGGTTTCTAGCATTGTGCAATGTTACTCTCCAGAGCCTGGAGAATTTTTCAGTGTCCAAAGTTTTGGGCAAATTGACAATTCTTTAATGTAGATTGAAGTTGGTCTCAGAATTGATATTGAAGACAGCCTAGTGACTTTACTAATATATTATTGAATAGAACATCTGCAGGGATTGCAGCCACTTGAAGTCTTGTTTTCATTCTTAAAAATGGGAATTATAGCAGCACATACTTCAACAAATTTTTCTGAGACCCAAAGGTAAATTTGATTGTCATTATAACACAGACTAAGAACTTCTTATGATTTCTTCTCTCCCACCAGTCTGAAGATCAAAGCTGTGGCTTTTGCATCCAGGTTTAGTATTAGCTCTTCCCTTTAGACAGCAGTAGGAAAGTGTTCCCATATAAATATAACCCTGTACAATTTATTTTTATTATGAAATATCAATTGAGAACTTCTGTGAAAAGTAAGTACAATGTGAGGAATAATAACTTCTATTGATGAGATAGCAAACATGGATAAAATAGAAATCTTAATAATAGTTAACTGAAATTAATGCCAAGTGAAAAGAGAACTATTTCATCCTGGATAGATAGGAGAGAGCATCACATTGGCACAAGCAACACGGAAGTTGTGCTGATCGTGGAGATGGTAGAAACGGCACCACACACGGGCAAAGCACAGCTGAGAGGCTGCATTTGGACATAGCTAGAAATGCATGCAAATATGTGAATACTCAGTTTTGGCTGCAGTCAAAGGAAAGCACTAAAAAAGGAAGGGTGGTACATAGGCCTGAAAAAAGTAACTTGGTAAGAGATTTGGAGAGCCTTTAATGGGTTAAGGGAGTTGGAAATGTTTTCACTTAATGATAGAGAATTGTGAAAGATTTTTCAGTTGCAGGTGGCACAGTGCATTGTTAATCTGGACATTTCAAGTTGCACAGACTGGAGCAGAAAAAACTGGAGGCTTGGAGAAAGTTTTACAGTAGCATTTGTCAGTTACAGGAGATAATAGCATGCTCACAGATGTGAGAACTGGAACCAACCCTACTGTTCATGATGCCACAAAGAACATAGACAGGAGGCCTTACATGTAAGAGCATTCAGGTGTGGAGGTTGGAAGTCTGAGGAAGAGAAAAGAGATACAAATGATTCTTTGACATCTCTTTTATAAGAGTTACTTTCCTCATAAAAATGTGTTTATGTAATGTACCAATAAATTAAATTAAAAAATAATTCCCATGTATCACCATCACAGTCTCAGTATTCTGAAAGTATACTACAACCAAATATCATAGCACAGGTTCAGCCTTTCAGAACAGGAACTCTGGAGAGCACAGTCATTCAGTCATTAGAAATGTAGAGATGCTTAAATAAATATGAGATATTTATAGTAATTCCTCAGTCCATCCAAGTATCTCAATTCCACACCCACCTCAACTCCAAGGCCAAGTTTTCTCATGCCAAATACTTAATATTTGTTAATTCCTAAAATAATTTTTTCCATTCCCTCTTGCATTTTGGTAAAATCTTATTCATGTTCTTAGAAACAACACAAAATTTCCCCCGCTTTGAAGCATTCTTTGACTATCTATGGTTATTATATGTGTGTGTGTATGTATATTTATTTTTCAAAATTTAATGACTATCTCCAATATACCATGTAACAGAGTAAATATAGAGCTAATTCATTATTTTTAAGTAAATTTCTGTCTACAAACAAAAACAAATACTACAGAGATTTTTTTAATTCATTAAAATATTAAAGTATTTCATTAATTAAAAAGTGAATTTCTATTGAGTTCCTATTGTGTGTCAGATATCATTCTTTTAGATGGAGACTTAAATAAAACTCTTGATTCAATAAATTTTATGTATCTAAGCTACAGGCTAATTGTAGATGGTATGGAGACTATTTAAAAAGTCTCTTAAAAGACTCAAACATTGGGCCGGAGGGTTAGCTCAGTGGTTCCAGCACCTGCCTCTCAAGCACAAGGTTTTGAGTTTGATCCCTGGTAACCACATACAATGCTGGGCGTGGAGACTCATGCCCACCAGCAATCAACACCACATACCACAATGCTGGGCGTGGTGGCTCAAGCCTGTAATCCCAGCACTCGGGAGGCAGAGACAGGAGGATGGCTGAGTTCGAGGCTTGCCTGGGCTACACAGTGAGCTCAGAGCCAGAAACTTAAACATTAAAACAGAAACAATAAGCCTGCTGGAAAACAGGTTAGGTAAAATTCTTGGAGACATTGGCTTAGGCAGAGACTTTATGAATAAAACTTCTATAGCACAAGAACTAGCAGAAAGAATCAACAAGTGGGATCTCATCCTATTGAAAAGCTTCTGCACAGCAAAAGAAGTCACTGGCACCACTAAAAGACAACCAACAACATAGGAAAAAATCTTTACTAGCTGTTTATCAGACAAAGGACTATTATCTACAATATATAAAGAACTTAAACAAATCAGCCTCCTCAAGTTTAAAGACCCAATTAAAAAATGGCATCTGAAATGAACAGACACTTCTCAGAGGCAGAGGTCAAAGCAGCTAAGAAGCATATGAAGAAATGTTCAGCATCACTCGTCATTCGAGAGATGCAAATGAAAACAACACTGAGATTTCATCTCACTCCACAAAAAATGGCCACTATCACAAAATCAACCAAGAATGAATGCTGGTGAGGCTGTGGGGAGAAAGGAACCCTTCTCCACTGTTGGTGGGATTGTAGACTTGGGCAACCATTGTGGAGATCTGTGTGGAGATTTCTCAGAAAACTAGGACTAAGGGTCCCATTCGACCCTGCCATCCCCCTGCTAGGAATATTCCCAAAGGAATTTAAAAACTCACATTGGAGCCGGGTGTGGTGGCTCACGCCTGTAATCCCAGCACTCGGGAGGCAGAGACAGGAGGACTGCCGAATTCGAGGCTTGCCTAGGCTACATAATGAGCTCAGGGCCAGACTGAACTACAAAGCGAGACCCTGCCTCAAAAAAAAAAAATCACATTGGAAAGACAGATGTACACCCTCGTTCACAGCAGCTCAGTTGGTGATAGTTCAATCTTGGAAACAACCCAAATGCCCATCAACTGGAGACTGGTAAAGAAGACGTGTTGTTTTTTTTTTTTTAAATGTAGTATTATTCTGCCACAAAGAAATGACAAGATTCATTCTTTTATGTGCAAATGGATACACCTGGAGGACACACTAATAAGTGAAATAAATAGATCACACATAGGCAAATACCGGATCTTCTCTTTGATATGAACACCTGTAGATGCAAATGAGCTATAGAAAGTATCACAGTTTTTGTGGAATGAGAAATTTCCAAAGGAAATGTGGTGTGAGAATGTAATGAGGGGAAGGAATAAATATGATTTTGAAAGAAAATAAAAGAGCATGTAATAGGGGGTGGGGAGGTGTGGGTGGGTAGGGATGTGGGTAAAAATGAGAATTAGCTTATGTCATATACTGGTACAAATTTCCCAATGTTATGTTTGTTTGTGAGATGTATATAAAATGTACCAATAAAGAATTCAATTAAAAATGTTAAATGAACAAAATGCCATGTGATAATGAATATTCATTTACTTGTGAAGTGCAGAGTGCTCAGTAGAACAGGTATTCTGCTTTACAGAAAGAGCTCGGCAGGAAATTTAAGTGAAGATGCTGAAACCTAAATAATCAACTAAGCCATAATTGGTATCTGAATGGAGAAAGAACACAGAAGAAACTATCCAGTCCAAATTCACATAGTGGACTAGTTTGATATGTCTGAAATAAGAGGGCAGGAAGTTTATAACAGAGAGAAATGGTAGCCCTGGAGAGATGATGAAAGGTTGGAGAAATATTTCTGAATTAAATTTGAGGAATTGAGAAGGGAGGAAACATTGAGCTTCGCTTATATAAATGAGAGATAGTAAAGAGAGGAGAAGTTAGTAGAACAGATTTGAGAGATACTTGAAAATTATATTGGACTTGGATTATCTTGGTATGCCAATTAAAAATACATCTAGTTATGTCAAGTTAGTAGTTTCAAACATAAAGGCTAGAGCAATATTTGATGTATAAATGTATTTACAGTTAGAAGATTAAGATCAATGAAGTCAATCACACAATTATAGAAATTGGAAGAAAAGGTGCTCACGTTGAAACCATGCACAAAACCAAATAATCTGATGTTGAAGTGCACCAGAGTAGGAAAGAGCCTAAGAACAAACTGAGGCAAAGATAGTTTTATAATGCATATGGTAGTACTTGATCTTTCTTGACCTTGATGAAAATTACTTCACCAGAAACCTAAATCTTCCCAGAAGGAGTTGAACATTTAAATTTGAACTCAAGAAAAGTATCCCAGAAGACCAAAAATAACTGTATACTACAGTGTCTCTCTCATGACCCTGTGTGGTCCATGTGACATTCAACTGTGTTACAATGAAGTCAGTCCTCCTAGAAAAACAAGACTATAGAAGTGCTACAAAGTGGATGGTAAGAGAAAGGGAAGCAATAAACACATACCAATTAGTTTTAAAAGAAATCTCATGGCAAAAGGAGATAAAACGTTATAGTTAGAAAAATTAGCAGAACAGAGGAAAAACCGAATTATACTGTGAAATCCTCACCACACCAAGTGCAGTAAGAGAAAGCTGAATCCTCATTGTCCAACACCATCATTTCCCCCTGATTAGCTCTAACAATTACTTGACTCCTCTCCCTCCATCCACTCTTGCTACTGTTCAATCAATTCTTTTAAGTGTAGCCATATTTATCTTCAAAGTATCCAAATCTGATAAAGTCATTCATCTTATCTCCTTACACAGGAAGAATTCAGAGGCATTCACACAGCAGATGGGACTAGTCTTTTATTTTCTTCGGATCACAGTGTCTTGATCTTGTTCTTCAAAGTTATTTCCCTGATTCAAGAAATAAGGTGAGTTTCACCTCCTGTGTTCTCAGATTCCATGTATTTCTCCATAAGAATCACTTCATATGTTTTCTCTTTAATTTTTTTCCTCATTAAAAGATGCTTGGGGGTCATGTCTATATCATGTAGAACGGTGGCACAGGCCTGGCCCTGGACACCATGAGGTCAAGTAAAAAATTGGTCGGTGATCAGAGGCTGAACCCTGTGGGTGGCATAGTGTCTATCATGTTAGAAGGGACCTCACTGGTTAAGGCAGAGCTGGGATGGTGTATGATGCAGAGCACAAGATAATAAAATAAATAAAGAGGAATAAACATGAGCTTTGGAACACAAAATGTGACTTCATGATGTAAAAGTTTCTCTCCACTCTAACCATGTGCAAAAACCCAATTGGGTTCATAACCACACTCTTTTTCTTACTCAGGTATAAGTAGTCAGTTTAATTACAGTGATTTTTTTCCAGTACAAGTGATTGAACCCAGGGCCTTCCTATCGAACTACATCCCTGAGTTTTTTCACTTTTTATTTTGAGATAGAGTCTTGTTAATTCATTGAATTACACAAGCTGCTCCAAACTCTCCATCCTCCTGCCTCAGCCTCTTAGAGTGTTGGGATTGCAGAAATTTACCACTATGTCCACATGTAGTTATATCATTATGTAATTTTAAAATTACAGTGACAATCTTACTGCACTGTATTATAATCTGTCCATGCATTGCTTCTGAACAACTTTATGGCAAAAGCTATATTTATTGTCTTCAGCATACAGTACAAACCCCATGTATAGTGAAAACCCAATTTCATGTGCATTGAATGGCCTATTCTTATTAAGAGAGGAGCAAATCAAACCAGGAGTATATATTGAAAATATGAAAGGTAGGGTGAAGTACTTGAGAGTAGAAGCTGTTTCTAATAGTTCTGAAGTATGTTTAGTAACTAGAGAGTAATAAAAGCATTGATAAAAAGAAAAAGTGAAGTTGAAGATGAATAGCAGGAAAATAGGTTTTACTTGTATGGAACACAATAATTGAACACATACAAGTTATGACAGTAAGTAGCCCCGAGTAATGAACAATAAAGTTTCTGATGTGTAGAAATTCACATGGATTTTCATGATGTCCACCTACAAACACAGCAACAGGAGAGAAACAGCCATGCAGCTGACAAGAATGACTTAGCACGTGTCTCTACTGTTAAGAATATCATGATTGGAAAACCAATCAGATACTCTGATGTTTGTGGGGATGGAAGTGACATAAGCAGTAAGTGATACAATGAAAAATGTGTGGACAGGAAAACTGAGAAGTTTCAACATAAACAAGAAAACAGCATACAGGGTGGTAGTTCAGGAAAAATTTCAAACTGATCTTTACATTCTTAGCCTTCTTGTTTAAATGTGAGTTTAGAAAAAGATGTGATAAACACAGCCTGGCCCTCAAAGTGCTCTTATTCAGGGGACCGAGAGGATCTTTAAAAACTTTCTTTAAAGAAAGCGTTTGGACAGTCAAGATGTGTGACAATAATGGAAACAAATTGAATATATTCACAGATTTCTGCTTTGATGTGAAATGACAACTGTGGACAGACACAAAAATAGTTGCTTTGTAACTGTGAATCTAAAGTTACTTCAGTTGTTTTCAAAATGTTTAGATCAAGTATACTATTTTCAAAACTTCACTGAGTAGGGGTAGGGATATATTATACTATCCAAAGGTGGTTTCAGAAATAATCAAGCTATTATTAAACGAGTCAAAAAAATCTAGAGATGTTTTTTGAAAAGTAGAATCTTTTATTATATTTCCTATCTTAGGTATATATACCATTTGTATTAAAAGGCCCAATTGATGGCCACAAACTTTCATTTAAAGTAGGTTACAGAGAATTAAGCAGCTGCATAACAATTTAACTTGAGGACATGTGGAGCATTTACCTGCTGAAGTATCTAATTATAGATGTTAATACATAAATTAATGGATAAGAGATCACGCTGGTGTGTCAGCTATCCTGGTGCTTTGCTTTGAAGAGTTACTTTCAGAACAGATACATGATAGAACCAAAGCAGTCGCTTGAAGTTTCAAAAACCTTTCTGTCTGACAAAAGAGAAAGGAAGGACACAACTGTTTGTTGT
Organism: Thryonomys swinderianus; assembly: GCA_004025085.1. Lineage (NCBI taxonomy): Eukaryota > Metazoa > Chordata > Mammalia > Rodentia > Thryonomyidae > Thryonomys > Thryonomys swinderianus. The sequence goes on along the minus strand of PVIC010050077.1, from coordinate 2,352 downwards.
AGGCAGCATAACCCTGTACATACGTCATGCTGAGCATTTGGAACAGGGAGGTGGGAAGGCAGATTTTACACTAAGAGCACAAATCTAAATTTTCAATAGAATACAGAAAAATGACTTTAACATTGATATTCAAAGAAGTCCCACGTTGGGAAGCTGGTATGGCCCACAGAAAATGCTGATAAACATACCAGATTTTAGAGCCAGCAGACTTCCATACAGCAGGACAGGAAGTCCACACTAATGAGACGCGTGCACAGGAACACGCTCCCGTGTGAGCATATACAGGACCCAGGCAGTGACACAAGGCCAGACTTCTCAGCACAACTGTGAAGAAAGAATTAGGAAAAAAGTCCAGCAAATCAACAGAAACTCACAGCAGCTATTAAGTAGAAAGCTTCTGAGGCAATGTTTATACAGATACCCAGAAAGCTGGCTCCGCAAAAGGGACACAAAACCTTGATCATAAAGGCAACACATCATAATAGATTAGAGTCAGTGCAGTAGGTAGAATAGGAAGGAAGACAGTAGAAATCACAAATCCACCATGTGACACTCACTATATAGGTTTTTACTTTGTTGCGTATTAATAACCCTATGTCAAAAATGAAAAAAACATAACATCTATCAGTAAAAATAACAGGATGATAAATCCCAGAGCTATGCCCAATGTGATACAGCTGATGTGAACTCTGGTAGTGAACGACATCCGTACAGTCTGATAACCCTATATCCTTCCACCAAGACTGGTGTTTTTTTGGTTTGCAGTATTAGTGCAACTGAGTCTGAAAACTGGAAGTGATTATTGCCGATGCCCTGGTAGAGTTAAGAATTTCAGTTGTAACACGAGGACATTTTAAAGACAAAGTACAATATTTAGTCCCTCCTTAAGTAGAAGTCATTTAACTCCTGTGACCTAAAATACAAAGCTACCACAACAAAAATGTCTTGAAAATAATTCCCTTTCTAGGAAAATGTTCTTTGTAATTATTTCAGCGACTTTAGTTAATAAATATTTAGTTAATGAAGCTGCAAAGATGCAATTTGCCAAATCATTTCAAGAGGTGGTAATGTTTTCATATCAATATTAAATATGTACATGAATACTTGAGCTTAGGCACACATACACATGTATGTGCACATGCACACACACACACACACACACTCCAGATAGTCATATATTCAGAATGAGGTACTATTTATTAGGTAACGAAGAAAGCTGAGCTTCCTGGAAATCAGAGGACAAGAAAACACCAGTGATTTTGCACCGTGAACAAGAGTGAGGAGCAGAAAGCACATAGCCTTCTGCATTACTGTACATTGATTGTTTTTTTTTTTTTTTGAGACAGGGGTCTCGCTTTGTAGTTCAGGCTAGCTCTGACCTCACTATGTAGCCCAGGCAAGCCTCGAACTCAGCAATCCTCCTGTCTCTGCCTCCCGAGTGCTGGGATTACAGGTGTGAGCCACCACGCCCAGCACTACATTACTATACATTGATGAAGAATTATGGAGAAATTTTAAATGGAGAAAAGCATCATAACACTGAAGAAATAATATTTTAAGTATCTGATACAGAACAGTTAAGGAAAACTTGTTATCAGGAGAATGAGGTACAAGGTAATTTTGTAGCTTAACATAATCCAAAGGAAAGGTGTGTACTAATCCACCTAGAAGCGGTGCTGAGGGAGGAGAGGAGTCTACATCTGCTGGGAGTTTAACCTATACTGTTAAAGGTGGGGGAACATTGGCCTAGAATTCTTCTCTCTTTCTTTGTTCTTTTTTTTTTGGGGGGGTGGGGTACCGGGGATTGAACTCGTGGCCTTGTGCATTCACAGTTAGCGCGGTACCACTTGAGCTAAATCTCCAGCCCTGGAGTTCTCACAAAGCAGGGCCTCTGCAAGACCTCCAGGCATCTGCACCTCTGCTGAGTGAAAACACCTCTCACAACCACTGGGTCTCATCCCTTCAGGGGAGTATGTGTGGGTTCACGTGTGTTGTTCTCTCTGTGTCCATGAAGAAGGACAGGAGTGCAATTCCAGAGATAAAAGATAAAAACTAAAGGGTAATATTTACATAGGTTTTATATATTTTGAACTACAGTTTTCAGCTTAATTAGGCTTTATCAATACAATGTTACACAACTTAGTGTTAGCATTGGTAGTACTCATTTATGAAGCATACTGAAGGCAGGAAAGACAAGCATACCAAAGCAATAGAAAGAAAATATATTAAATACCCACTCTGTCCAGTGGCAATTTCTATGAAAGTGCTTTACAAAGCACTCATTCAAGGAACAATCCCACCTGCACAGTATCCACACTGCAGGCTGTGAGGGTGATCGCACATGTTAACTGG
>PVIC010050076.1:0-12941 GCA_004025085.1 Thryonomys swinderianus | reverse complement strand
TCCAAATAAACAATGGCATACTTTCCCCCATAAAACATTTAGGTTACTGAGGACACATGGAAATACAGATATGATTTGACTCTAAGAGGAAGAGCAAAGCATAGCACCATCCCTGATGAAACCAGGCCTGTCCTGGGAGACTCACTCACCAGAGCCTCTGACAGGACAGGCCTCAGGAATGGTCCCCACGCCCCAGCAGCGACCAGGCTCACAGCAGCACTGCGTTTTCGTCATTCTGCCTGGGAGTTCTTGTGCACAGCGACCGTTCACCAGGCCCGAGAAGCATGTGCCTGTTCTCTGATCTGCACATACAGAAAGCACAATGAGATACATTGCAGAATTACTCCGGGTTCTTACACCAATCATTTCAATCAATAGAAGGGTTTGGCTGAAGTGAATTATCTGGTTTATTCTTTACTATATCCATTCATTTGCCTCAGTTTCTATTCATTTATTCAATAAACATTCTTTGAGATCTTATTCCATGTCATATTGCAGGAACATGAAAGTGAAAGCAGACAGGAGGCCAAAGCACAGAGAGAAACTAAGTTTGGGCAGATCTAACCCAACCTCAGTACCCAGCATGTGAACTCTGGTATATACCACTGATACTTTGGGGATGTTTGTTTTGCAGTAACATTTGACCGATACAGGTACTAAATGAGAAATGTTAATCAAAAGCAGCTTGAAACAGTAACATCTGAGGAGATACTTGACTAACATAAGGACAGGAGCCATGGAAGTCTCCAAAGGAGAAGCTCTGAGAGGATGTGCTTGTGCATGTGAAGAATGAGAATTTGCGAAGAAGAGTGGAAGGACATGAGCTCAGAGAGATAATGAAGGGTGTCGCACAGCCATACAGGCCATCAGAGAAGGGATTTTGAATTTTCATGGAATGTTATGAGGTGTTTTGAATGGTTTCAATTACAAAACTATGGCTGACATTTATAAAGATCTTTTGGCTGCTAAGAGAACTGACTTAATTGAGAGCAGAAACCCATGAAGAGGTCAATGTTGATACTCATGTGAGAGATGATTACAGCTCTGATTAGGGGACAGTGTGAAGGTGCTGAGGGAAGCAGGTAGCAGGACCCCCAAAGGCAGAGCCTCCAGGAACTTGCCTGGATATGTGGTACGAAAGAAAGAATGTCTTGCAGATCTCAGGTGGTGATGACCAGCTGAGAAACTGAAGACAGAAGACAAGACTCTTATTAAAACACATTATATGGGGGATATAGAATAAGGAGCCTGAAACTTAGAGGAACAGTGAGGCTGAAGACATCTATTTGTGAGCTGTCAGTGTATATGTGTAAGGCTGAACCATGAGGCTGGAGATATTTCCAAAAACAACGGTAATGAAGCAGTGCTAATGGGAGGGGAGAGCAGGGTGAGAACTCAGGAGTGACACTTTTGGCTGTGTCTAGTGTCCCCCAAAGCCTGATGGGGTCACAAGTGGGGGTTTACAGAAGTGGCTGGATCTAGGTTGTGTGGTGGTGGCATGAGGATATGAGCCTGACTCTGGGATTGATGGCTGAAGGGTGAAGGTAGCCGGCATAAAATGTAAGAGACAGAAAGTATGTGATTGTTGGTCACTTGCTGCTTACTTCTTTGCTGTTTTGCTTCTTTCTGTTCACTTTCTTTTCCAGTGTGCCTCTCTGCCAAGCCAATTTGGCTGGGAGGCAGCCACCTGTGGAGTAAAACCTTACAAACTGTGAGCCAAACAAACCTGCCCTCCTTTAACTTTAGGTGTCATGTATTTTGTCTCAGCAATGAAAAAAGTAACTAGGACAGCTTGTCATGAATGCTATGCTGAGGTGTTTGTACCATCCTAAAGAATCAGATCAAGAACAACCTGATTGAATATGATTAAATAGATGTTACTCTATTTTCTGGGCTGACAGTGCATCTCAAAAGGAGGTAAAATTAGAGGACAAGTTATGATAACTATAAAATACCACATAAAATGCAAAATTGCAGAGTGACAATATATCATCTGTAAACTTTGTGGGGTTATAACTGGAATTGCCTTTATTTTAATCAATGAAGAATTGCTTAAAAGAATTCAAACTTCATTAAGATGCTTTCAATGACATTATCCCAATGGTCACAAGAAGAATGTATCACAATAGTCAGGAGTTGCATAACAATGATGAAGATATTCATAACCACAAATAATAGGTAAAGTAAAAACTTTTAGTACTGTAACCAGATTTTAAGATAAATACACTGTTTCCTTCAATGGCCCATAGCTATGTCTCATGTTTCATCTAAGTTGTCAGGATATAAATGAATGGGCATTAGGATACTTCACCTAACAACAGGGTGCAACCACCCATTTCTCAAAAGAAACACAGCATGCTCAGCAGCAAACCACTGACATTGTTGCATGTGTCCATAAATTCACCATAAAGGTTTAAAAACTGTAAGAATTTGGCTTGTATTGTTTTTCAATGGGAAAAAAAATCGCAGAGTTTTACTTCTGTTGCTAGTAGTGATCCAGAAAGATAGGCTTTGCAACATTCATTCTAGAAACCCAAATGTCACATGCCAGATGTACTGGACTGTTACACTCCGCAGGGTACAAATTAAGAAAACAAAGTCACAGATTTCTATCAGCAATCGCTTATGTTATGGGATATAACCAGGGCACAAAGTAGGATAGAAATACTTGTCTCTTCAAAGACTCTGGGAGGAGGAAGTTGTAGTGTAAAGCTTAAACAAAATATAAAACCAAAGCCCTGAGTCAAGAAACCTAGTTTTATATCCAAATAGTATCAACTGTTTGATTTTGTAAATATATTTAACTCTTATTCTTCACAGAACAGTATTGGTAGAAGATAACAATAAAACAATATATTTTATGTTTTTAGCAGAATAGTGAATTAGATATACTGAATAGTTAAGGAAATAAGTCAATTGCTATGTTCTTGCTTGTCCCCCTCAAAATAGCCTATATAAAACAAGAAAATATATGGAAAAATATCACCTAGCTGGAAACATAAAACAAAACAAAACAAAACAAAACAAAATAAAATAAAATCGAGCTCCTCCAAGGAGGTAAAAATGGAACTTTCTAGAAATCAGTACAAATGAAATTCAGTTTCACTTTTAGGCTCCTGTTAAATCTAGAAAGACCATTTTTCAACTATGATAGTTTTATTGGACACAGAACATACAAAATAAAAAGTCCAGTTTCCATACACCACTACATGATAGGAAACACTTTCATAAGGTTCAAGCCCTATAACCTTAGCACATTTTTGACTTGAGGGATAAGATGTTTAAGAGAGTAGTGCCTCATAGTGCAGCTTCCCAAAAAAGGTGTATGTATTTCCCAGATAAACTAGTACTGTTCTTCCCAGAAAAACCAGTTATACTCTTTCCTTTGTGTGTCTGAAATATCATGGTCCTTAGAAAGAGTGGTATTAAAAATGTGATTATGTGGAAGATTATCTGGAATTTTAAAAAGAGCAACTGATAGAAAAATGGGGTCCAAGAGCACTTGGGCTGTGTTTCATTGTAGGGCTCACACATTACATGCAAAGAAAACAACTCTGTTCGTCGGATTATCTCCCATCACCTTCACTTCATTCCTAACAAGGTTCACAAGAGTCTTATTTATAGCCACTGGAAAAGAAGGAAGCAATTCAGCTCCTCTGATTAAAACAGAAATCTATCTTGAAACAAAATAATGGTTCACTTATCAGAATGTGTTTCATGGCTTGATATTTAGTCTAAACTGAATTTAAGAGGGCTAATGGTTAATTACATAGTATGATGAAACATTGGTAACAGCTGGGGATTGTATCCTGAAATAAATATAACTCCTTTGCTTATTACAAAATGAAAAGTTCAGCCAGAAGACACGAGGCGGTTTGCCCAGGTTAGAACTCTGGTGAGGGTTGGGGCTCAATAAATAGTAGCCATTGTCCCCATGCTGGATGCTTGCACCTGCCTCTGATGGTCTGGCTCCAGCCAGTTCCCTTGATTAGTTCTGTGGATTCTTACTATACCTAAAGTACTTTCCTGTAAACTTCAGGTCCACATTATTCACCAGTGATGACACAACATTTTTTCTTAATTAAAACAAGTATTTGTGTTTTACCACCAGCCCTTCAGTGAATTCCAATTAAAACTAAAACTGTTCAGCACGCTGCCTCACACCTGCCTTCTTCAGCATCTCTTAGATGCACTTAGGAACCTGGTGTTAGACTCACATGGGATCCCACTCAGGGTCACGTGGAGTGCATGCTACGTAAACAACTGTGCTGGCTTTGTTTTTAAGCATAGCTTGTCATCATACTATGTCACTGTATGGCCTCTTTTTTTAAAAAATTGAATTCTGTATTGGTACATTTTATATACAGCTCACAATCATACTCAATATTGGGGGATTTGTACCAGTATATGACATGAGTTAATTCTCATTTTTACCCATATCCTTACCCACCCACAACCCCCAGGCCCTATATACATGTGCTTTCTTTTTCTTTTCAAATCGTATTTATTCTTTCCCCTCATTACTTTTCCTACCACATTCCCTTTGAATATTTCCTATTTCACACATGCTAGAACTCATTTACATCTACAGGTTCTCATAACATAGAAAAGATACGGTATTTACATACTTGTGACTGTTTATTTCACTAATTAGTGTGTCCTCAAGGTATGTCCATTTGCACATAAATGACTGAAACTTGTTACTCTTTATGGTATGGCTTCTTTAAAAAAAAAAAAGACCTGTCTTCTCATCCCACCTCCAAAAACATACCCTGCCCCAGTGATTTTCACCTCCGTCCTGCTCAACAATCTCAATGGGGGCTCAAAGCCCTCAGGATCACCTTTGGCCCATCAGCATCACCTCAGCAGCAGAACTCCCCTCGGCCCCTCCTCCCTGCCGACCTGGCTCCTGTCAGGCCTCCTCCCCAGGCAGATGCCCAGTCAGGCAGGTTCAGGACCTGTGATCCTGCACACGTCCTTTCTGTGCACTGAGATGTCCGTGAAGCTCCCAGAAAGGCATGAGGTTATGGTGACAAAGTCACATTACAGTAAGAATTTTTAAATGGCTCATCTTGTTTTCTGAACCTGCTGCTGACTGGCCTTGTGAGTCAGCGGCTTAGGACCCCTGCCTGCAGAGAGGCCCAAGGTTGCTTCTAAGTCATCAACTTAGCGCCTGCTGCCAGCCCTTCTGTGGAAAGTAGGTATTCATGATGCCAAGGGCAGCAAATTCCAAAATGACCTAATACTCACCAAGTAAAGTGCTATTAACATGCTTTTAAGGAAAAGACCCTTAGTGATGCTTCAGCTCCTTGTAGAAATGCCACGTTAGCATTCTATCCTTTGTAAAATTGCCCTTTCCTGGAACCAGTTGATAACACATGAGATAAAAATTACACCAGGAATCTGACTTTTGTATTTAGCGCATGATAGAAAGATTACCCTAGTTGAAAATTAAAATGCTCAGTTAAACTTTCGTGCCATGTGAAATTTTTTCTATACATACAATTTAAAAAAAGTTCTTAATGCTTTATGTGGTATAGACTCAAGAGGATTTGTGTTCAGTAGATAACATGCAGTTTCACACTTAAAAGTGCTCTGAGTTTATCTAGCTCATTATCATCGACACCTAAAGTATATAGTCACAAAAATGTCATGTGAAAATACCTGTGACATACAATCAAATCATAAGTAAATGTCACCTAAGAAAGTGCTGACTCAGGTTTTCATAAATCAAAGTCAAAGAACTCTAACACATGTAAATGTGTGATTTTTCTTTCATATGGAAAACACATACTTATTGCAAATGCCACATAGTTATTCAAAAAGATTTTTAAGCCCCTGACTTAATTTTAATATTAGCTTTCTAAATCGTTAGTCATTCTCTCTGCTTTGGAAGAGTTCTCCCCTATTCCTGAGAGAGATGTAGACAATGAAATGAGAGACACTTCCGGTCAGCAAAGGACTCACTTTCTGGAACTCAAGCCAGCACTCGCCTTCTGAGCCTCCAGGACCACAACTCAGGGCCAGGTCATCTCATCCAACAGGATGCCGAGTGACACAAAGCAGTTGTTCACCAGCCTGCGGTTCAAGAACATGAAGTTCCTGAATCCAACATGATCTAATCCATTCATTTCTTGCCTTTCCTATTCATTCAGAAAAGATTTCCTGGACATAAAATTTATGCCAGACACAACATTAGCTGCACAAGGCGGCACCACAAAACTTCCAGTCTGGCACACAGTGCGATAAACCCTCAGATGAGGGAAGTGAAAAATATAACAAAAGCACCATTAGGTTTTTCTGGCTAAGAAGAAAATGCGTATTAGGTTAGAACACCACTGTTTTATAAAAGTGACACCCAGTTTGAGATCGAGTGAACTGGGCTTTGATGAATACAGGAGGTGGGAATCAGGATGTTTCGGCAGACAGGACACGCGGATAAGGCACACAGTGTGGATGTGTAGGAGTGAGCTGGCAGGGTGGGGTCACAGGCACTGGAGTCCCGGGTGCAGATGCGGTCTGATTCTAAAGGGGTCTGAATTTCCAGGTGAAGATCGCTGAGGGGCCAAGTGGTGAAAGGAGTTTACCAGAAGTTAGTGGTGAAGCAAAGATTTTGTACTGAAGAAAGACCATTTTAGTAAATGTGAGTCATGTGTGTATATCTTCCTTTTTGTTGTCCTTCTCGCAATGACACCAGGATGAGAATGATGATAATGGGGAATATTTTATTGATGAAAATTTAACAGACAAAACTGAAGAGAGCAGCAGCCTACCTGAGATCTCATAACAGCTCGGAGACATGGAAGGTGTCTAGCCTCACATGCGTTACGTGTTTCATTAGTGATAGCTGTTTCTCTGTTACTACCATTACCATTCTTCCGCTGATCTGTGTGGCGGCAATATGGCTCTGAAGGCGCAAGTTACCTCTTTCACCCTTTTGTGGATGTGCCAGCATGCCACAACATGTTACCATGAAATCACAACGCCAGTGGAATATAGGTCACTGCTGTCAGACCAGACCTTCGAACGGGCCAAGCAGGACCATTCTTTGGGTACTGCACACATTTCTCTAATCCCTGTGCTACGTGAACCTTTAGCACTCCTAACGAGAACTATAGATATTTTCCCTCTCTTTTAGCTACTGGTAGCTTTAAACTGAAAGTGACTGTGCTTAATACTCAAGAAGACAAGTTTGATGGGGACTCACTGTGCCATGGCCGCGCAGGAAGGGACACTGTGTAGCCTGTGCTCATAGCAGAGAGGACCTGCGGCCTGACTGAGGACGGGTGACCCGCCCTGTGCCCATGAAGCACAGTCTCATCTTTGCAAACAAAGGGGAGTGTATAAATCTATTTGGCTTTTGAATATGTTTAAGACACAAAATGAGAGGTGCCAATTTCTTTTTTTGTAATGTCTGCTTTTTCCTAGAATACTTTCCTAGAAAACCTTAGAAGCTCCAAGTAGGCTACTGACCACATTCGTGCTTCACACCAATGAAAGAACCCTCATGGCTACCTTCTGTCTTCCAAAGCTGATTTCAAAATTCTTCCTCGTCCTTTTGTGTGTGACCCTGGGCACGAAGGATGTTTTGAAGAAGTCTCTCCTTATCCCCCAGATGGTTCTGACCACATAAAACAGACCCAGAGGGGCTACTGGAGCTGAAGTCTTTGCAAACACTACCAGGTCGGTGACACCCTCAGGCGTGGGACCGTTCATGTTAAGCAACCTTCGGCTACGTCCCCGATGGTCTGTAATTGTTGCCGTCTTTATACCTGCGGGAGCCGCTCTGTCATGAAAGAGGAACCGCGCGCAGAGCTTACCGACACACTGCGCACCATCCGCGGAGGCTGCGTATCCGCGTGGACAAACGCAGAAATAGCTTCCCACGGTGTTGGAGCACTCCCCTGTCTCACATAGCCCGGGGATGACGCTGCACTCGTCGATGTCTAATCACGGGGAGAAGGAAAAGATAATTGACAAAGCCTTCGTGAGACACAGGGATTGAAAACAAAACAAAAAAAAGTGTGAGAGAGCGCTCATGGCTGATTAGGTCAGATCGTGTAACCCCAGCGATACTCTTGTTTCAGGCCCTGAAGAATTTCTCACAGATTTTCTATGGGAACGGAGATGAAAGTCAACTCCCATGGCAGTAAAACAAAGCCAACTAAAGCAGAACTCTATCCCCCCCCCCCAAGGCAATTTAAATTGGAAATAAGGAAAGATGTCAGTGTTTTAGTTTCCATCCTGCTTCCGTCAGGGAGCCCTTTGAAAAACACACACAATTACATCTTCAAATACAGAAAATTATATTTGAAAATTTATAGCTAATTTTCACTCTAACTATTTGAACCATGAAGAGAGGCTAGGAATTTTTTTTTCTAATGTGGCTTTAGGATATGTTTTTGTACTCACATCTGAGTATGGGTATAGGTGACATTCTGGGAGTAAGTTTAATCTAAAATAACACAGAAACGCAGCAAAGGGAGCGGTCAGGAAGCCCTGGGAGGGTCCAGGTTTCCTATTCCACCTCCTGTGCTTAGCCATTCAACTTGCTTAGTGCTAAGTCTATTTCCTTTCACATTAATGAAAGTTCAGCTTTCTTTAAGTTTTCCCTAAAGCAGAAAAACCTGGCCATTTATATAAGCGTTAATGTACTTCTCTAACCTAGTGTGCAGAAAGAGGTGGAAAGTCAAACAAAGCTACCGTGAAGAGTCCTGGGAGCTCACTGCTCACACGTGTGAGAGGAAATGAGCCAGGCGGGGACGCTGACCAGGGGAGTCTTTTTAAGGAACAGATCGAAGCAGCAAAGACCAATGAAGAGAAGAAACAATGATTAAAAGACATAAGTCTGGATAATTACTTACAAGTCAAAATGAATGCTTTCAGCTTCATATGTGTGTTATGTGTGAATTCTTTTGGAATAGATCAGATTAAAAGGGCAGGAAAAAGAATCATATTTTTATCGCACATGTATGGAAACTGTAAAAACACCACAATTTTAAAAGCAGTTGGCAATGCCCATCTTGTAGTTCTCGATTGGTGTGTTCACGTTCTCCCATTACTCTCAAAGTCACTCCTACCTACGAGCTGCTACAAGCTGGATGAGGAGCTAACTGTGTGCTTGTATTTCTTCCTGGCATGTTCTTTGAAAAAAAAAATGTTACCAGATCCAGACAGTCTATAAAATATCTTCATCTGAGGCTTGAGAGCTGTCAAAGGCTGAGGTGTGAATCCGGATTCACCAGTGCACTGAGAGAGACCAGCATCTAATGCAAACTGACTGCATGAGGAATAAATCTATCACGTGGTGAAAGTTACCACTGGACTCAGTCCAACCAAACGGAACCACGTGCGCCCAGGGGGGACCCGCTGCACCCTTGATGCACTCTTAGCAGCACACATCTTCCCCAACTCTCCATGGTGACAGTACATGAAACAAAATAGCCACACTGTGTTCACCCAAAAGCCAGCCAGGCACCTCTGGGTAGGAAAATGGGAAAAATAGAAGGTAAGAAGTAGAGGAAATAGAACAACTGTGCAGACAAAATATACCTTGTTACTCTTGTCCTAAATTATGTGATACCAATGCCTCAGGAGCTTGTGAAGAATAGGACTGATGTAAATTCTTAGAAATTAGGGGAATGCAAGTCCTTCATGTGAATGTTAATATGTATTTTTCAATTATTTTGGGGCAAGTTATATCCTCCAAAATTTTAATAATTAAACATATATGTAAAAGACTGATAAAAATGCTACTTATTGTGTAGTCATGCCCAATACGTATTCATCAGATTAAATTTAACATCAACATTTATGTTTAAAGTCTGCACATGTACATAAGTTCTTCAAGAACATATTTCACAATCATATTTTTTTCTTTTTTTTTTTGAAACAGGGTCTTGCTTTGTAGTTCAGGCTGGGCCTGAGCTCACTATGTAGCTCAGGATGGCCTCAAACTCAGCAATCCTCCTGCTTCTGCCTCCTGAGGGCTGGGATGACAGGTGTGAGCCACCACACCCGGCACTGTGGTATGTGGTACTGATTGCAGCTGGGCATGAGTCATCATGCTCTGTATTATCATATGTGGTTACCAGGGATTGAACCAGGTAGGCATTGGAACCACTGAGCTAAATCTCCAGCCCTCACAGTCAGATTTGAAAGCCATATCTTCACAAATACTAATTATGTATTATCTAGACATAAACAAATGTTCCCAGGGATGACAAGTCTATTCATGGAAAATGGTGCAGTATTAACAAAAATTAACTTTACACTAATGTGCTTCCACCCATGTCCTCTTGAACTAGTTTTTAAATTTTTATCATTTTGGAGCTTTGTCTATAAAGATCAGAAAAATTGACCCAAACTGACAGAAACCAGAAATGTGATTGTTTTCACATCTGGAAACTCAGAAATGGCACAGATTTCAGAACTGGTTCAAACCCAAGTGTCATGCTAATGCCTCTCCATATACTCAGGTGAGCTCTCCTCTGTCTGACTTCATCCTCAGGCCACCTCCTGCATGGGGACAAAGGCCCCGGGGCAGGTGCATGTCTGTTCGCTGACAGGGCCATCTGCTGGGAAAGAAGATGCCTCCCCAGTAGCTACCGCCTTAGAAAGAAGACTTTCCCCCGGAAGCTCCACTAAACTTTTGCTTGATGTCTTAACGAGCCAAGTTTTGAATGATTCCTTGGCCGGAAAAATATGCCGACTGGCCCAGACCAGTTAGCTTTACATTAATAAACAGTTTGAGGCAGATGAGGCTGAAAACACAGTGCAGCTGAAAAACACAAAGTGTGTTAGAATGGCCAGAAAACAGTTGTGGAATAAGCTTGTTAAACATCTGCCACATGGTGTGGCATCCACCCAACGGCTCTGGCTTCCATTGCTAAGAGGATCAGTGCTGTTCAGAAAGCAACTGAAGTGAAATGAGAGTGTTACACAAGCAAACCTGTTCAACACTCTAGGAAGACAATCCTGGGTAATATGGGTTAATGGCACAGTAATCGGATGACAAATATTGAAAGCCTTAAGTCAGGCTTCACGAGGAGAGGACAGATGTTGAAAGATGACTGGAAGAAGAAATCCATAAGACTTTATTACTGGAAAACATCTAGACATCGGCTTGACTGGCAAGGGGAGGATGCAGTGCTGAACCAGGTGTGAAGCACAGGGGAAGAGGCCATGCTGAATGGAAGCTGAGCTTTGCACAGTTTGAAATGAGATGTTTGAGAGAAACAGACAAATATCCCACCCGACACAGTACAGAGGTATGTGCGAAACTAGGCAGAGGTGTAAGTTCTGATGACATGTCTCTGGGAGTCTTCTCCAAGTAAATGGCTTATGCCTGACACTGTAGCAATAGGTTAGATTCCCAGAGAAGACAGATAAACACAAGTGTGAATAGGGAGCCATGAGATCTACCCATGTCAAAGGAAAGACAGAGGAAAAAAGATAGCACAGCACGACCCTGGAAGGAACAACCAGGGAGGTGCAACAAAAGGCGTAACAGAAGGAGGTACAGAAGGGAAGGGGTGTTGAGAGGGCTTCAAAGGGAAAGAAGAGGACTGGAAAGTGTTAAGCAATCCAACCCATCTCAATACAGGATTTTTAGTTTTTTTTTTTAAAGAAAAATAAGATCTAAACAAAACCATCTGACAGATTACTGACCACCAAACCATATAACCTCATATTTGTCAACCAGCATTTACAGTTATTGTGAATTTTACTCTAAGCAGGATATAATGAATAATTTGGTAAGTGGAGTGATCTTAGGTCCCACCGGATTCTAACAACACTGCCCTGGAGATGCTGTCAGTCCTAACAACTTCATGTCACACAGAAAAGCAGTCGGTGTTAACACATAGGTTACAGAGAACCTGGTATGAACAACACAAGAAGCTCCACTTTAAAAAGCATTCTTAGAATATTTTCTTGCTATGAGTGTCAAAGCCTACTCTATATGACACACTTTGGATACAGGAAGAAGTAGATCTATTTGTTACACACTGGACTTCTATTTACTGATGCATATTATTTAGTACGAACTGAAGTGTTAAACAGAACAAAGTTCTCCCTATTTCATTTTGAGCTTTTCTAAACACAACGCACAATATTAATATTTATATGATAAAATGCATTATAATGGAAAGATATTTGCTTCCCCCCTTCAGATTCTGAGAGCAAGATGTACATCAACTACATTCAGAATTTTATTGTGTACATATAAATGGCTTCATTCTGGTATAACTCTAACATTATATAATTTACTCACTGGGTAGAATTCAGTTGTTTCAAGAGTATTTCTAAAGTTCTAATAACCATCATTACAACCTAATTTAGAACATTTTCAACCCAACCAAAGAAATTCCACCCTATCCGCAATCAAGCTTCCTATTCCCATCCAAGTCTAAGACAATCACTAGTCTTACCTTTGTTTCTATATACTTACCTGTCCTGGACACTTTCTATCAATGAAATAATAAAGCATGCAGTCTTTTGTAATAAGCTTCTTCCATTTAGCATGATGCTTTCAACCCTCATTCATGTTGTGGTATGTATCAGAACTTAATTCCTTGTAGCTGCTGAATAATGTTCTACTGTATGAATATACCATAGTTTATTTACACATTATCAGTTGATGAATATTTGGGTTATTTTTACTTTTTGGTGATTAGAAGTTGCTTTAGAATATTGAAGGTCTTGCTTGTAGATACATGTTTTTATCTCTTGCAGGTATACACTTAGACATGTTATTTCTGGGTCACCCAGTAATTCTGTTTAATTTATTGAGGAATGCAATGCTGTTTTCAAAGTAGCTGTAATATTTTAAATTTCCATAACAATGTATGAGGGTTCCACTATATCCCCACTAACAACTCATTACCATTCTTTTTTTGTGGATAGTAAATATGAAGTGGTATCACATACTACTTTGTTTT